>PVJL010005274.1:0-111431 GCA_004026885.1 Lyroderma lyra | reverse complement strand
CGGTGTGAGGATGGAGAGGAGGACGCGGTGTGAGGACGGAGAGGAGGACGCGGTGTGAGGGGCGGCGTGGACGCCGTGTGAGGACGGAGAGGACACGGTGTGGGGGGCGGGCGGAGAGGGAAGAGGTTGCTGGAGAAGTGACGATGTAGAATCCCAGGCTGCGCGCTGGGTGCTCGTCCTCAGGACAGTGGGAGCTACATCTATCACAGAGAGGGCCTGTGGCCGTCATGACTAAGAAGGCTGAAGGTGAAACTTTTATTGAGATGCTGTTAGCTTTTCACAGAAATCAGTTAAGCAAAACAAATGAAGCACTAATTGTGGACCGTCAGACATTCGGTTGTGGAGAGGCTAGGTAGGGCATTCTGCCAAAGTTTAATTTACACAAAGTGTCACTCAAACCTGTATGCAGATTCCTTAGCACTGATATGGCTGCAGATGGGCTTGGGACTTACCCAACTCCTAGAGAACAGGAAAGGTGGTATGACACAGCTTCTGAGTTCAGGTCAGAAAAGGCTTAGAACACTTGCTTTCAGAGCCTTGAGGATGATCACAAGAATCTGACTGCCTTAAGGCCACCGTGTGCCACACTGTGAGGAACCCGAGGCCACACGAAGAGACCCAACAAGGAGCCTGGTCTTCAATTCTCCCTCCTGTAGACAGGTAAGCGAAGAAGCTTTCAGATGAGTCACCTCCAGGTTCCAACTTCCCAACCAAGGCCAGACATCATGAAGCACAGATAAGGTGTTCCCATGTGCCTGCCTGAATTCCAGATCCACAGCACCCAGGAGCAGGAGAAGATGAGTGGTTTGTTATGCACTGACAGTAATAGTAAGCAGGAGTGGTTATTGTCCTCAGGCAGACTAAAGCTGCTTGGAAAGAGAGGAGCCCCAGAGGCCCCCTGTCCTATCCTTCTTAGCTTATTCCTGTGGTAGTGACCCTCCCTGGGGAGAGGGAAAGAGCTGGGCTGGCCCTTGGCTGGGGACAGAGGAGAGGCAAAGTGTTTGAATTTTCCTTCTTCCTCTCTGAAAGGACCAAGGTGGGCAGACCTGTGGGGGACCTCCCAAGAGTACACTGAGCCTCCTCCACCCAGAGAGGAGGACAAACTCAGCCTCCTGCGGCATTCAACAATAATCTTCTGGGAGCTCCTGTAGCAGTCCCTGCATGGACAGTCCCCACCCAAAGCTCTCCCAGGCCCTATTTCACAGATGACGAAGCTGAGGCTCTGAGAGGGATATGATATGCTCAAGGTCACTAGGGCTGACATTGGAGCCCTGGTCAAAGCCCTGCTGGCCTTGGCCTCTGGTGATAACTTCAGTGCACTTGAAAGAGGAGGTACCTCTGACTGTGGCCCTGCCAGCCATGGGCCTCTTTATACCTTCACCACACCAACCCCTTCCTCCCTATTCCTCCTTCCTCAACCTCCACAGCTGCTCTTCCTACTGCCTGGAACTCCTCCTCACTTGCAAACCACATCTTTCAAGATCCAGCTCACAAGTCTCCTCCTCCAGGAAGCCTTCTTGGCCTGCAGGCTGAGTCAGGTCTCAGCAGGACCTCCTCTCATTCTGAGTTCTAATAGTTTGTGCATACCTGTGTCTCCCTCACCCACTCCACCAACCCGGGATTTCCTTGAGGGCATTGTGTCCACCTCTGTGTCCTTAGCCCAGCCTGGAGCTTGGCACAAACTAGGCAACAGGGAGAATGAATCAGAGGCCCCAGTGGACTACTGACCAGACACGGGTCAGACACTGCCCGCAGACCTTGGTGGAAGCTAAGCCCCATCATATGTATAGATTGCAGGACCTTCTGAGGCGCAATGAAGACGTCAGAAAGAGACAGAAACTCGAGATTGTCGTAGGTCATTAATCAGTGTAAAAGATGCCAAAACAAAGCTAAGAGTGGTGACAAAACGTGAGAACTTTTGGAAGGACTGTGTGGACAAAAGGGCAGCAAGAGACCAAAGGAGCTGTGGGCAAAAGGTGCTGGCAGGCAGACGGCTGGGGAAATGGGCTCGACAGGGATGGAGGTCTTTGCTGGTTGCTTCTGGGCTGGAAGTAAGGTGGTGGCCGCTCAGGACCTCTTCAAGCCCTGGAACCTCCAGCTTCTGGCTAGCTTCTGCCCACCAGGATGAGGAGTACCAAGCAAGGGAGCACAACCCCAAGCTGAGTAGTCTCCAGGACCTCCATCACCTGCCCCTATTCCCTGGAGGTCAGTGACTCTGTCTGGCACCAGGGTACTCACAGCAGGAACCCTATGAGATCACTGCTCCTGCTCAACATGTGAGTCTATACCTGGGACTTGGAAAGACAAACAAGCTACTGAGTGGATGACAGGCAGTGAGCTCAGAGGCCACCCCTTCCCTAGCACCTTGCTGCCTTCAGGGAAGGCAGGAGCAAAGGAACATTCATTTCCGAGACCCACCTGGCTGGACGTGGGGCAGGATAGTTTCACCAGGGACCAGATCAGGAAAAGTGAGGACCGTTTGAGGTGTGTGCGCCTTCCCTCCTCAGCTCTGGACCCCATAGAGCTCCTGGAAATATCAGGAGGCCTCTGTTCTCCAAGTCCAGTCAAAGTGAAGAACTCAGCAGACCTGAGGTGCCAGGAGGGAGGACCAGCCTATGGATCCCACACCCACAAAACCAACCTCCTTGACTCCAGCTGGTGTCCCAGGTGCCGAACCCAGCCAGGTGGCTCTTATGGTTCAAAGGAAGCCAGAAACCAGAATTTTTTCGTGTGATATACTCAGGTGTCAAAATGTTAGCCCAAAATTAGAGACAAACAAATATCAGGGGGCAGGGAGGATCCAGTCATCAGGTCACAGTCTGGGGCTCAGGGAAGATGACTGTCAAGGAGAAGGCAAGCTCAGAGGGTAAGCCAGGGACTGAGGCCCTGGTAGGGGAGGGAGCACATCACAGGTCAGAGGACAGGTCTGGGTGGTTGTGTTGCAGCCCAGCATGTAGCTATAGTGATGTCAGTGCTCACAGGTGGGGATTGGCATGGCTCTGAACTCAGAGTCTCATTTAATGGGTTAAGTGCTATGAATAACCCCATTTCACAGATGAGGAAACTAAGGCACAAAGAGGTTAAGTCATTTGCTCAGAGGCACACAGTGACTTTAATGAAGCCATGTTTAACAAGCAGCCAGAAGGAGCCAGAAGGAGCAGCTGGGCACTCAGACAGACAGCCTTTTGAGTATGGTGTATGCGTGAGTGCACCTGGGGAATTGCTACCTTCCCAGCACCCATCAGAGATGCCGTCTGAAAGGAGTCCACAGGCTTGGGCACAGAGAAGCAGCAGAGAACCCACCACAGAGCTTGAGCCACCTTAAGATTCTCCCCTTCTTCCTGGGATTCCCATGATATCAGGGAGGGGAAGCCCCCAGAATGACTGAAATAGGATTTCGCATCCACCTCTCCCAAGCCAGATTCAATTTGACTTTTTAAAATGTCATATTTGTCATTCAAATCTGTGGCACACACATCGTAGTATTTAACCTTCATGGCAACCTCACAGGGGAGGGAGGTCTGTCATCTTCCCCTCTCTGTAGCTCCAGACCCCAGGGCATAGAGGTGAGCTGAGTGGTGCTAGAGAAGCAGCCTACACCTGAGCTGCAAGCTGGGAGAGGAGAGGTGGAGCCAGGGCCACCACCAGGAAGGAGTGGTTGGAAGGAGCAGAAACCACAAACACCAGCCCAGCAGCAAGGATGGTGTGATCAGCCTGGATTCTGAGGCATCAAATTTACCTGGCCCTACCTCCTTTAAAATAAAGATCTGGGGAGGGATTATAGAAATAATGCATAGTCAACACAGCAAATCTGGAAAGCATAGGGGAAAAATTAAAGAAGAAAAATGCAATTGCCCAAAACACCAGCAAGAAACATGCTGTCCCCATGCATATTTCCCACTTGTTTTTTGTTTGTTTGTTTGTTTGTTTGTTTGTTTGTTTGTTTTTGCAGTCAAGATAATACTGGATATATGCATATAATTACGTAATATGATTTTTTTTCACATAAACAATCATTGGCAGTCGCCCCGTCATAATAATTTGTGAGCATTCCTTTGCGTAGACTGCACAGTGTTCTATCACATGACCTTGACCTGAAGACTCCCTTTTTATTGGACAGCTATGTTGTTTGTTATTTTTCACTCATTAACAGCACTGAGATGAACATAGTATTTAAAATATTTTTTATTGTCTTTTAAATTAAAAAAACTTGAACATGATAAGGATTTCAAAGACTACAGCAGTGGTCACAGAAGACAGTGTCTTTCCCATCCTCGAGCCCCACTTGCTTAGCCTCCAAAGTGCTACTGGTACTCAAGGTTCATGTTTCCACACACAGACAAACAAATACATGACAAGTCTCCCTCCATTTTCCCCACAAGTGACAGCACACAGCTTGCTTTATTCACTTGACCATATACGCTGGAGATTGTTCCTTACAGTACATAAAGACACGCACCATTTGTCGTAGGGCTGCGGGATAGCGCATTCAATGAGCCAGTGGGGTGCTGCTAAACTAGCTCTCCAGAAAAGATAAAAGGTTCTGACGTGCAGCACGTGCTGATTTCTGTGGCACAAATACTCCCGCCACAGTCATGTCAAGCTACTAACAATTTAACAGCTGGCTGGCAAATTTTCCTGAATATCTAACAGTCATCTTTCAAGAGCCCGAACGAGCCGGCGTTAATGCAATGGACACATAGCTTCTATTTGGCATTAGGAAATGTTGCCATATGATTGATCCCCAGATGTGGAATTTCTGGGTCCAAAGATGTGAACATTTTTAAGGAGTTGATCCATTTACCAAATTAACACCCAGAAATGTAAGCCAATCTGCATGCCTACCCACCACAGTTGTGAGTATCCTCTGTGTGTACTTGGCATTCATCAGGTAGTCTCGGCTTTGTCACCTTGACTAATTGAATGTGAGGTATCACTGTTTTTTGTGGCCTTAATTTGGCGGTGGTGGCCAAGAAGACCTGGCTGCAGGGGTGAATAGGGACTTCAGTCCTACATCCCACCACTGGAAGGGGCAACCGGGCAGTCTATGCAGGAACTGAGGGTCCAGGCTCCAGCCAACTATGACCGTCAGGCCTGCCCTTGCACTGCAAACAGGGAAATCAAGATGCTTCTGGGGTCTCTGATGAACATCCCAACTGCCTGGCCTGCCAGCCTTGCACATTGCCTAACTGTGTCCCCCATCACATCTGGAAAGGGAAATACATGTATGTACACGTGAGCATGTGTTTAGGGTAGGGACAGGAAGGAGCAGGAGCCATCCTTTGCTATGACTCCTGGTTTACAGGCATCCATCTGCCGCACAGCACCACAGGGCGTGTGGGGGTCAGGCTCTGACCCAGGACCCAGGTCTGCTGGAGCTCCTGGGATGCAACACATTCCAGAGGCTGAGTGGCCCCAGCAGCCCTGGAGTCACTCCACGCTGCTCAGCTAACACTTGGCATATGTTCCATGTGCCAGGCACTATTGAGAGTCCTATGAGGTGCTAATCTCATCTATGCTACAGATGAGGGACCTGAGGCACAGAGAGGCTAAATAACACAGTGGGGCAGGACAGAGCCAGGATTCAAACTTCAAACTCCAGGGCCTTTGCCCCTAAATGCCATGCCTCATGAGTATGCTCTCCCAGGCTCAGGATTGGACATGTAAGGGGTTCAAGCCCCAACTGCTCCATCTCTCTGCATGCAGTGCAAGGGCACCAGGCACAAAGAGCTGCCTCACATGGGGGCTCTTGAAAGGACCAGCATAGGTCGGCAGTCAATTGGGGGTCCAACGGAGTGAATTTCCCCTGCTCTCGCCCCAGAGTGATGCAGAAAAGTCAGGAGGCAGATACGGTCTCAGGAACATCTCCTACCTGTGCTTCAGTTGGACTTCTTGCTTCCCAGTGACAGGATCAAAGCTCAAGCCCGCTTAAGACAACGGAAGAAAAGATTAGCTCATACAACCCAGAGTTCAGGCATGACCAACCCAGGGATCCAGAATAGCACCAACAACGTGTTGCTCTCTCTTCTCACACAGCTGGTCTTCACTTTGGGCAGGGGAGCCTCTTCCATCAAGGGTCAGGATGCTGTGAAAGCTCCAGGCTACATGCTAGGACCAAGTGGGCCTGTGAAAGGAAACTCTACAGCGATCCAAGAGAGTGTCACATAGAAAAGGGCCTGGTTTGGGTCATGTTATCACCCCTGAACTAACTACTATAGCCAGAACCCTAGCTGTGCTGATGCCAGCCTGGGGTCACCCCACATGAGCTCATGCACTGACAGGCGAAGGGACAGGGGAGGGGTTCTACTTGAGGCCATGCACTGACACGAGAAGGTGGCTTTCCAAAGCAAAGTCAAGGGCTGCTTCTGAAGTCAGAGTGCAAGCTGAATAGGCCAGATCAGCAGATGTCCCCTCTGCCAGATGGTTCAAGCCAATGTGAGAAAGACTGCAAGACTTGGCATGGAGCCACCAGGAAGCCCCAACACCAGCCTCATGCTCCTGGTGAAGTAACCCCACCAGCTGATGCCAGGACAGTGCAGATCCAAGGCCAAAACCAACTACTGCCCTGAGGAAGGAGCCTGTGAAAGGACCAGCCTCTAGCTGCTGGCCACAGCCTGCATCCAGCTATGGTGCAAGTCCCAGAACAGCATTGGTCTAAACAGGGTGTCTACTGGGTGGAGCTGCCTTCCCAACTCCCAGTCAGGCCTGTGTCGTCCGGGGCACCGGGAGCTGCCTGTAAGTGGTCCTTAAAGGCTGGAGACTGGTGGTGGGACAAGGCCTATAAAGCCACGTAGCCTGGGTTCAAATCCCTACTCTGCACCCAGCAGCCAGCCAGGTGACCTTGGACAAGGTACTTCTCCACCCAGTCCTCAATTTCTTGATTGTTGTGCAAGGAGGAAGACACTTAATCTTGTAGGGCGGAGAGCTGTAGCAATCTCTGCCTTCTGGGGTGGGGAAGATGGAAAGAAGGGAGAAGGGTCATTCACACAAGCCCAGGAAGCCAGGCCAAGGTCTGCAAGCGTCAGGCAGTGCCTGAGAAGCTGGAGGTAGAGGCCTGTGAGGAGAGCCCTCTGACTAACTCAGCAGGTCAAGGGGTCTGGGGTTTTGAAAGGCTGGGTCCAGTGAGGCCAGGGCTATAAGCAATGGACACCTGATTCAAATAAGCTTGAGCTGCAAGGAAGTGTATTTCCCCCAACTTCAAGGCTTCAGTCTGGAGGAAAGCCAGGCCCCAGTGGAAAAACCTCAGGGACCACCCCGTTTGCCTTCAGGGGCTGCAGCAGCAGGCACTTCTCCCAAGCAGGAGGAGAAGCTGCATCTACGGGGGACTCTGTCTTCCCTGAGACCTTTTCCAAAGCCCCCAGCAAACTTCCCTAGGCCTCAGAACTGGGTCCATGCCTGTCCCAACCCCTAACCAGCTAGGAGATGACAACCAGAGTCACCAACCTGGAGAGAATTTCCCACCATTGAGGCAGGAAACCAGAGAGAGAGGTAGGAACCCGGCTCTCTGAGGAGCCCCACCCGATGACCTGCACTCTATGGGAGCCCCTGTCCTGGAGCTCCAGTGGGGCCCCTGCCCACCCGCAGCATGCGCCCCAGATCCCAAGTGCACATGAGGAGAACAATCCGGTGAGGAAGTGATGTGGCACCCCAGCGGGAACGTGCAGGTTGAGAAGTCAGGAAAAGCAGGAGATAATGGGAAAGCTGCCCTGATTCCCAGGAGTTATTAGAGGAGTGGTTGGTGGGTGCCCCCACAGGGCACACAGCTTCTCCTCAGCATGGCCCTGGCCCAGCCAGAGGGAGGGGGAGAGCAGGAGCTGCTCAGGACCTGAAGCCCGAGTGGCTCCCAGAGCTGTGCTGAGTCGGGGAGATGGCCAGGCCTTGACACATCTGGGTGGGACAGTTACAGGATTATGGCCCCAGGGAGGGCAGGCCTGTGGGAGTGATGTCTACAGCTGAGGAGACACTGAGGGTATCTGCTGATAGCCCCTCAGCAGCTAAGGCAGCACATCCTTCAAGGACAGGATCTGGGAGCACATCCTTGTAGCCACCCTGGGCATCTGGACTGAAGCCTCCCCTCACTCCTGAGGGTTGAGGTGCCAGGATGGTACCCCAAATACGGGAATGCTGCTATGGGCTACCCAGGAGATTTCCGGCATCACAAACCCCACTTCTTCCCCACCTCGTCTGAGCCAGCCCATGCTCTCTCTGCTGGCATCTGCTGCAGCCCACAGCCTCCCCGAAACTGTTAGGTCTGTTGATGCTGGCCTCTCCAGGGACCCCCTGGGGACCACTCACCTTGTTTTGGGGTAGACCTCGGTTTTATGCTCACACAAAGCATGGTTCCCATGCCAGCCTATTAACACTCCCTGCGTGCCCAGCCGCCAGCCTCCCTGAGTTTGTTTCCTCCTCTGTAGCAGGGATGACGTTGCCTGTTCTGACTGCCCCATGTCCACATCAATAGTGGTTACATATTAAAGCACCTGCCCGCCCTGGCCCACAACAGGTGGCCAAGTTCAGTTGGCATTTCCCACATACTCCCAGCCTTCAGGCCCAGATTCCCTCGGCAGATCGACACATAGTCCTAAGCTCCACGGGGAGGTGAGCCAGCATGGCTCCCTTGACTGGAAGATGACTGAAGACCCCACAGCTGGCAGGGCCTTTAAGGACCCAAGTTTCAGATCAGAAAGCAGACGGCTACCTGTGGGTCAGTTGCTAAGGAACTGGTGGGAGGAAAATTTCCAGGTCTATTTATCAGCAGAGAGGAAAGGGCCCTGGAGAGAGCTTCCCACAGTGAGCAGAGCAGGGAGGGCCACCAAAAACTCCTGCTCCATACATAGTGGTGGGTAAGCCCAGCTCCAGGGCAGAGCGGCGCAGGTGTGGCTCCAATGCCTGGGCTTTTCCCAGGTGAGGTCAACAAGTGGCTGCACTTTCGTGAGCCGGATGTCCCTACCAGGGACATTGCTGATGCTGACCCTCAGGGCTTCAGGGAGGGTGGCATGAACCATCAGAGGGAACATGCTTACAGGGGTGCCAGGCTCAATGCCAAATGTGTACTGAGACTATGCCATGGAATTCCTTTTGAGGGAGATGTCAAATCAAATCGGACTACATGTGTGCACACACACACGCAAACATAACCCTGTGTGGGAGATTTTCATCTTTGCTTCCCAGGAAAACTCTAGTGGGATGTGGAGGAAAGGTAGGTCCTGTGGGAAGCTCCCTGCAGAAAGAAGGGGGTGAGCAGTGGCATTTCTTTTTTTTTCTTTTTTTTTTTTTTTTTTTTTTTTTTTTTTTTTTTTTTTTTTTTGCTTTTTGGTATGTGGGTAGCTCCCTGACTGGGAATCGAACCCAGGCCGCAGCCCTGACAGTGCCAGTGCCGAAGCCTTAAGCCACTACACCATCAGGGAACTCCCGGCATTTCTGAGTGCATAACACACATGGCCATGTGCACACGATGGCCCAAAAAGCTGGGCATTGGATCAGGCTAAACCAGGTAACTGGGAGCCAGATCACACCCAGGATCCTCTACTACTGGGTCACATGTTTCTGGAAGGATACAAGAGGGCTCAAACCTCTAGCATACTCACCCCTCTGACCACCTCAACCCTCCCTTCAGGCCTGCCTTATCCTCCATGCCAGCTCCTCCCCATTACCTACAAGATGGCCACCTAGAGTTTCAGGCTACAGTCTCCAACAACATGCATGGAGTCTTTCCCACCTCTGCCTGCCCACCTTTGGGCCAGTCACTGCAGCCAGCAGATGACATGTTCTCACTGATTCATACTGGAGCAGGCCAGGCGGGTGCCTGGCAGTCAGGGATGACCCAGGGCACCCTGCCCACCCCCAGAGGCTGCCCTAACTGCATATTGCAAGAGGACTCACAGTTTGCAGAGTACTTCATGCCCATGATTCATAAGGGCCTCAGGCACGCTCCCCCTACCCCCAGGGCACCCAGCCTTTGTCTTCACTGTTACCTCTGCCCAAAATGCCTCACACCTCTACCTCTTCCTCTTCCTTCTGCCCATGGGGCATCTCTTCATCCTGCCCATGGTTCTAATGAGTGTCTGTGATTTTTGCCTGCCTGGCATGCATAGTAATGGCACCAAATATTTGTGGGGGCCCCCAATTCTCAGTTTGTTGTTTCCTTGGAGCCACTTTCATGTCTAGTTCCAAAGTGGCCATGGGACCAAAATTGCATTTCCTTGACTAGTCATTCATTCAGCAATGGACACGTGACTCCATTTGAACACAATGAAGCACAATTCCGGGACTTCCGTGGCATCTGTTGGAAAAAGAAAGTCTCTCTCTCTTTCTCTTTTTGCTGGAGTGACGGAAAAGAGGCCACAGCCTGGAGGGCTTTCCAAGAGTAGTACCACTGTGGAGGAGGGCTAGAGAGGGGCCTGCTGACACCACTGATGCACTTGGCTCAGCTAGAGCCATGGGAGCTCATACATGCTTCTTTTTCTTGGGTCAGTTTCAATATGTTTACTTTCTTTATTATCCCTGGAACCAAAGGAATTCTGCCCAGTCCAACAGCTCAGGACAATTTTCATGTCTATGATGAAGTCTATCCTGATATTTGAATGTACTTCACGTCTCATTGCTTTGTTCACACTCACTGAAGCATTTTCTCCATGCTGCTCATGTCCATCTCCCATGATGGGTCATAAGTTCCTTGAGGGCTGGGGCCATGCCCTCTTCATCTGGGAAGCCACGTGGCCTGGAGGAGACAGAGCTGAGTTCCAGCAGACATGTCAGCCTTAGCCTGCCCTGATGCTTTCCAGCTATATGACCTTGGGGAGGTGGCTATGCCTCTCTGAGCCTCCTCCTCTGTGAACATCATAAAGTTGTGTGATGGTTCATTGAGCATATGTAGCCTAAGGCCTGGATTTTGTGTTCATTTATTCATTTAACAAGTTATTTTCTGGTGCCTGTGTGGGCCAGGTACAGTTCTCTGGGTCAGAATAAGTCCTCCTAAGTCCTACAGGTCAGAGAAAGCAGAAGATAAGCAGAGGCAGATCAATGCAGACAATGGTGTGTGCCATGTGGACAAGAGCACAGGGAATGTCCTAGAACATCAAAGGGTCCTATATCTTTCAACAGGACTACAGAGTGCTTGTGATATGGCCAGTGAGACTGAAGATCTGTGGTTTTCATTTTACTGAGTTTTACATAATTTAAATTTTAAAACTGATACTCAAATGGGTTAGTTTGGAACAACTTGGGTACATAAATATACTCTTTCAACAGTACATTTTATCAAATCTATATGCAGATCAAGTAATTGTAATGAAAATTTAGTTTCTGAATTGACATGTGCATGAGCATAAGATATACACCAGATTTCTAAGACTTAGAACAATGAAACCAATGTAAGAATATCTCATCAATATTTCTTTATTGATCACATTGAATGATAATATTTTGAACATATTATAAATAAAATATATTAAAAATAAATACAAATAAATAATATATATGTAATATATATTTTACATATATTTAATTTATTTTTAATATGATCTCTGTAAAATGTTATATTACATATGTGACTTATATAATCTTTCTTTTTAATAATATTTTTTATTTTTTAATTATAGTTGATATACAATATTATTTTCATTTCATATAGTACAGCATAGTGATTAAACATTTATATAACTTATGAAGTGATCACCCCAATAAGTCTAGTACCCACCCGACACCATACACAGTTCCTGCAATCCCACTGACTACATTCACTATGCTGTCCTCTCCATCCCCAGGGCTGTTTCTATAAATTTGCACATCTTCATCTCCTCCCCTTTTTCACTCATCCCAACTCCCCTCCCATCTGGCAACCACCTAAATGTTCTTTGTATCTATAAATTTGTTTCTGGTATTTTTGTTTGTTTTTTTTTGTTTATTTGTTTAGATGCCATATATAAGTGAAATCATATGGTATTTGTCTTTCTTAATTTGACCTATTTCCTTAGCATAATGCCCTCTAGATCCATCCATGTCGTTGCGGATGGCAAGATTTCATTCTTTTTATGGCTGAGTGATGTTCCATTGCGTATATGTACCTCTTCTTTATCCATTCGTCTATCAGTGGTCACTTAGGTTGCATCCGTATCTTGGCTATTGTTACAATAGTATTGTCAATAATGCTGCAATGAATATAGGGATGCACATGTCTCCTCAAAATAGTGTTTTGAGTTTCTTTGGATAAATACCCAAAAGTAGAATTGTTGAGTCCGTCTTTGTCTTTTGGTATAACCTTTGTTTTGAAGTCTATTATTGTCCACTATAAGTATTGATACCTCAGGTTTCCTTTTTCATTTCCATTGACATGAAATAACTTTACTTTCAGTATGTGTTTGTCTTTGGATCTGAAGTGGGTCTCTTGTAGGCAGCATATGTATGAGTCTTGTTTCCTCAACAATTCTTTTGAGGGGGCATTTGATCCATTTACATTTAAAGTAATTACTAATAGGTATGTAGTTATTGCCATTTTATTATTCATATTTTTATCTTTTCTTCTTTCTCCTCTTGAAGGAGTTCCTTCAACATTTCTTATAATACTGGTTTGGTGGTAAGGAACTCCTTTAGTTTTTTCTTGTCTGGGAAGCTCTTTATTTCGCTTTCAACTCTAAATGATATCCTTTCTAAGTAGAGTAATCTTACTTGTATTAATAGTTCCTTGCTTTTCATCACTTTGATTATTTTGTGCCAGTTCCTTCCGGCTTGCAAAATTTTCTGTTGACCAATCAGCTGACAGTCCTATGGGAGTTCCCTCATAGGTAGCTAATTGCTTTTCTCTTGCTGCTTTTAGGATGCTGTTTTTGTCTTTAACTTTTGGCAATTTAATTATGATGTGTCTTGGTGTGGACAGGGGTAAGTGCAGCAGGAGGATGGCAGCACTCGCCGAGGCTCTGTGCTTTACCTGCATTGCCCCGTGTAATCCTCTCACCAACCCCATCACACCGATAAGGGAAGTTAAATAACTAACCCAAAATCATACAGCTAGTGGCTGGCTGGGGATCTGAACCCAGGTAGTCTGGCTCAGAGCACACTCTGTTAGCCACTGTGCTGTGCCATCCCCTGGGATAGACAAAGAGCACCAGTGACAGCCTGGATCGAGGCTCAATACCCAGTACCAGGTTTACAGATGCCGGCATAGTCCTATGCTGGGTGATAGGAACCAACAGGCCAGTATAGATGACATCACATAGCATTCGGCTTGCCTTCTCTCCTCCACAAAGTCTTATCTCACCCTCCCTCTGACCACTCTTTGCCTCTAGTGAAGATCTTTGCTAACTCCAATCCCCTTCACTGGCCTAGCCAGACCCCACAAGAATGTATGGGGAGGTTCACCCCCAGGGAGGCAGCCATTAGGCAGCCAGGGAATATTGACATTCTCACCAACCTTAGGCCAGTCATCTCAGTTTCCCCATATATAAAATGGGAGAGAACAGAGGAAAAATCCTCTAAATTCTTTCCTACCGTGTGCTGTAGGGTAGAAAACCTGAGATCTAGGCTGATCCATAAGAACTCTTTTGGTTGCAAGTGGCAGAGACCCAGTTTCAATTGACTTAAGCAGAAAAGGAGGCATGAACTGGTTCGTGTAACTGAAAAGTCCAAGGAGAAGTTTCAGGTGTGGTTAGATCCAGATGTTCATCCAGTGCCATTAAAAACTCGTATTTCTGTATGTCTCCATCCTCCTCAGGGTGGCTTGCACTCATGTAGGGCCTGCAGCACCTGGCAGTTTCTGGCTACTTGTTTTCACCCTAGGCTCTATTAGGCCCCACGTGGTTTTGACTGGCACTTTGTGGCTCACATGGCCACTCAGAGACTGACCAACACCCTCCAAGTGATAAGAATGCCTTTGGAGGCCAGCTTGGTCACATGGCTGGGTTGACAGGAGATGGGGCCTTGCATCTACCCATTGGGACTGGGGGTATTTTTGAAAGGTAAAGCAGACAACTGTCATCCCCATAGGCCCTTCCCCCTAGGTTATTTGAGAGGGAGAAGAAAAGGTTGGGGATGGTGTTTGGGCACATTTGAGTCCAAGTACCTATCTGGTCACCCCCAGAATCACACATGCCCTGGATCCTGCCTATCCCCACCCTCGGGCTCCCGTGCTGAGCACAGCTGGATCAAAGAGGCCAGCATGGTGCTTCCTGCTCTGCAGACACTGCTCGGATCTCTGTCTTGGGGCCCACTAAAAAGATTACGGGCCTATCTTTTAGCAGAAACCCTGGGCCTCTGGGCTGGCTCTGCTAATCCCGACAAAGAATAACCAGCCCCTAATTAATTCTCCGAATCTGATGGCAGCGCAAATGCCAACCAGTCCACCCGCTGTAATGAGTTTAATTGACTGGACTTGATGATTTTATTTGAAACCTAGGGCCGCAAATTAAGCTCTTAAAAATGCACTTGAACTTGATTGGCAGTGGTAATCCCAACAAAGTCTTTAATCCTTGGGCTGCCTGGGCAAGGCAGCCCGTTCAGGACAATGGGCTACCGAGGGCCTGCAGCATGGTCACCAGCTCCCTCCTTCCTCAGCACCGGGCTAGGTTTTCTCTGCCTTCTGCCTCCAGGCTCAAGGATGGTGCAGGGAGAGGGAAGAGTCAGGAGTCCCCTGCTCTGCTCCTACTGCCCACAGGTGGTGAACTTCTACATGCCCTCAAGCCCCAGCCCAGTCCTCTCTGCGGGAGTCCTTCTGTCACATTTTCCCACTGCTGGGTCTTCATTAGTGTCTTCCCCTCATCCCCAAGCCTGTACAGTCCAGGGGCAGCAGTTACATCTTGCCTATCATTGTGTCCCAGTCCCCAGCTTAGGGGCTGTGTGCTTAGTGTTGGTGGTCAGGTCTGGACAGATGGCCTGCACACTCCTTTCCTGCTGTGGGAGATGGATTGCAAGCTGACCACAGCACTCCACCCAACCTGTGTCCACATCCTGGGCTATGAGTCTACAGTGTGTCCGTCAAGGGACGAGTCTATTTCCCCACCCCATGAATATGGCCTGGTCCGTGACTTGTTTTGACCAGTAGGAATCTGTGGGCATGACACTGTGCCAGTGCCAAGCCTACATGTCTGTCTTTCAGAGCCTGCCCCTCTCTGAGAACAGGTCTGGGCCAGCCCACTGGAGAATGGGAGGCCCCACAGAACAGAGCCCAGTCATCTCAGCAGAGGCTGTCCCAGACTAAGCAGCCCAGGAACCAATAGTTGACAAGTTTAGCTCAGAGCAGCCCAGATCAAGCATCTCAGACCAGGTCAGCCCAGTCCAGCCCTGACCAGCCAGCTCAGCCCAGATCAGGTCGGCACAACCCAGACCAGCCCGTTTAGCCCAGACCAAACCAGCACAACCCAAACCAGCCAAAATCAGCACACACCAGCTCAGGCCAGACTAGCTCAGTTAGCCCCAACCAGCTCAGCCCACACCAGCCAGCTTGGCTTGCCAAGCTTTACTCCATAGAAACAGTAAATGTTATTGTTGAAGCTGCTGTGTTTGGAGGGGCCTGAGCCACAGCAAGCAGCACACTGGCACACCTCCTCGGCTGGCCGAGCTCTCCGCACTGCTGTGGTAGCCTACCTAGGCCCCCGAGGGCATGGTGTGCTTTGGAGCACCCCACCTCAGCATGTTTTCTGCAAGCCTTTGCTGTTCTCAGACATCTTCCTACACAGTTCTCAACTTGCAGCCATCGCCTTGCTCACTGCCTGCCTTGAGCGGGCCCCTGGTCATGCAGCCCCACCAGACAGGTGTCCCTAACTTAGATCTAGAAAACAGGGCTGGGAGTATTTTTCTATTTTTCCCTCCCAGCAAAAGGCTCTTCTTGTCTCTGTATTCAGATTAAGCTACCTTCTTCTCAATGACCAGCCTTGCAGATCCAGAGGTGGGGTGCTTCAAGTAAGATACACAAACATATGTGCACACACATACACCAACACGCATGCACACATATGCACACATGCATGCACCAACACGTATACATGCACACACAATTCAAAGAAGCTTGTTATACTCTGCTCACAGGACAACTCGCCCAGCAGTTGTTTGCTAAGAAAGTCACCTGAAGATAGCAAGGAAAAGCAGTTTATATTTTTTGAAATGTGTTTTTCCCTATCGGATTGGCAACACTCCAAGTGTGTGCAACTCGCTCTGTTGGTGAGAACACAGGAAGCAAACACTACTTAGGTTGCTGCTGGGAGGACTCAGAGAACAACTTCTGAGGAGGGAAATGAGGCCATCCCAGCAAAATTACCCATGCCCCTGCTCTTTGATTTGCTAGCAATCCCACTTCTGGAATTTTATTTTACTGATGGACTTGCCTACATACAAAATGATGCCTGGGCCAGGCGTCCACACCACATTACTTTCGGCAACAGAGAACTGCCCAACATCTCGATCCTTATTTTTAAACCAACTGAATGGATTATCCGGGGTTTTTTTAAAATAGTAAAAATAAAAGCTGCAGCAAGTGAGTAAATGAATGTGTGCAGCGCCAGATGCTAAGAACACAGTCTGGTCCTCCGCTCTCTCCCTATTCCTGCCAGTCCCTACCCTGGAGAATCAGTGCCTCCCTGCCTCTTGGCCCATGCACACTATGGACACCCCTGCTTCCCCGACCAGCTCTTGGTCAGAGCAGCATCCGGTGCCTGAGGCCTCCAGGGCTCCCAGCACTGTACTCTTGCCTGTGAGCCCGGGAAGCCAGCAGCTTTGATGAAATTTTCAAACTCCATGCATCTTTCAGGAGGAGGCAGGGAGGAGAATGAGTCTGGTGTGAAGAGGAAAGCAGCCTGGAGGCCTCCATGTAATGCCTGGGCCTGGATGCAGGGGCGGGAGTAGGAGCCAAGTCGGTGAAGAGCGACCTCCATCCACATGCTTTGGTCCCCTGACCTTCAACCTGAAGTGGTCAAGAGCAAGGCCTCTCTCTACTGCCCTGCACTAACTAGCCCATAACGTGGACAACGGGCAAGCAGAGGGCCAGTTCCTGGTTGCCTATGTCCTGTGGGACCCACAGAGCAGGTTCCTACCCTTCCTGGCAGTGTGGGCCTTTTTGAGCCCCCATCTCTCCATCTGGGAGAAGGCAATACACCACCTAGTTAGGATGACCGTGAGGAGCCCTGGCCCCCGAAATGCTCAGCACAGGTCGGGAGCACAGTGGCCACTCTCCTTCCTTCTATCTCAGTCTCTTTTCTCTCTCTCTTTCCACCCTGGCCCTTTCTCCACCTCTCTCTTAGCTTGATGAGAGGCCCTGTGCTGGACACTCCTCCTCTGCCCTTCTCAGGGGCACCTGGAGGCCCGAGCACAGCCCTCCCATCACCCAGATAGCCCTGGCTGCATGTGTGCCACTCTGTACCTCACGGGCAGAACAGGGGTAGAGTGGCAGTGGCCCGCCCTCTCACACTTGCCCAGACTTGCTGTCTCTGGTTGGGTTCTCTTAGATTTAGACAAGAATTCAGTGAGTTGTTTGCAGGGGAGCCTACCTAGATGGACAGTGGAGAGATAAAACAGGGAAGGGAAGGCTGTCCAAAGGGTGCATTACCAAGGAGGTGACTAAGGCGGTGACGAGCAGCTGGGGCCAGTCCTGTTGGGGACTCTGAAGATGCCTGGGCTACTGAGTCTGTCCCCACACACTTCCTACCTACGAGAACAAGAGCTGTGACCCTTGTCAAGTGAAAAGCTTGGGCAACTCCTGTTGTCCATGGAAAGGCACTATTCAGTGGATGGAGTGCAGGACCCCAAGCCCCCACCTGAGAACATGCTGCTGCTTGCCATCTGCCCTGCCTGCCTCCTGGGCTCTCCCTTCTCTGTCCTCTTACTGGAGGCCATTGAGTCCAAGTTGGCCAGCAAATGAGACCATCTAGCCCCACTGAACAAAATCCCTTTCTGAGCAATAACCAAGTGACAGCACTAATCCTCACAATCTCTAAGGTTCACACCTTACCACCTTTTACAGGGGTGAAAATTGAGGCCCAAAGAACCCAAGTGCCCAGGATCTCTCAGTTAGTGAAGCATGGACCCAGATTGAAGCCGTGACTGTCTATACCAATCACCATGTTTGGAGACCACTCAGAGAACAGGCACGGACTCGGGCTCCATGGGGCTGCTCGGGGACACCTGTGGCTTCTGGCTGTCTAGGGTAACCATGCCTGCAGGACTAGCAAGGAGTATAATCCACCCCCTCCACCTGGTGCCCAGCCCACACGTGGCAGCAGGTCTTGGCCCTGACTGCGCCCTGCCCACCCTGGGCCTCCCAGGCCCACGCCCCTCCTGCACTTCCCACCTATTCCTGCCTGACTCCTATCGATTCGGCTCCCCTCCCTCTGCGTCCTCCCCTCCCTCTGTACAACTACCATCCTCTCTTCTGGTGAACCGAAGAGCCTCAAAACTTTTTTTTATTACCAGTTTTGACTACTTTTTTAAAATAATATTTTTTGCTTCAGGTCATGTCATTTGTCTGCCCCCCTTTGCCCTACACAGAATGGCCTGGCCCCTGCTGGCCCTTTCAACATCCCCACTCCTCAGCTTGCTGCATGCCTTCTTGCAGCCCTAGCCTCTAGCCCCCTACCTCGTAACCCCCTTTGCCTCCAAGTCCCAAGTCAAATGTCCTTTCCAAGGAAGCCTGTTGCCCATGCAATGGTCCAGAGCTCCCTGAACTGCTCACCGGGAGCCTGCACAGATGGATTGAATTCTCAGAGATGACCAACTACCACAATGCTTTCCATCCTGCACTCTTCTGCAGTGTGACCTCCCGATCCTGCCATGCTGCTGCCCAGTTCCAGTGGGATGGCGCCTCACCTGTATCCAGGAGGAGCTGTGCGACTGCTGAGGTAGGTCGCACGGCCGTGCTGCTTGCACTGCCCTCCCTGAGGCGCTCACCCTGAGGCTCCACAGAAGTCCCACCAGCAGAGGCAGCCATGCTGAGAAAGCCCGAGTCCCCAGAGGTGACACACACTGTAATCGACAGTCCTGTCAAAGCTGGCATCGGACATGTGAGTGAATGAGCCTCCACCCCGGCCTCCCAGTCTTCCAAGCTGGGCCCTGGAGCCCAAACCAGCCCTTCCCTGCTGTGCCCTGTCCGAACCCTAACTCACAGAATCTGTGAGTATAATAAACTGGTTGAAGTTGTACAGCCGTGAAACCCAGACAGGCCAAGTCCTCCCAACTGAGTGAGGCCCCGTGTCTCGGCCCCCAGCTGCACTGTGACCCCTGGAGTGCAGGCCCTTCCTTTACAGGAGGAGAAGCAGAAGGGATCTTCGGGAAACAATGTTCTTTTATTTGAGGAAGCGATTTGTTGGGTCTTTTGAGACCCCCCCTTCTGAGGGTCAGCATCTGGCTTCAATGAGGGCCATTCCTCTCCATGGTAACTAGCTCCCTTTAGATACTGGAGCAGGGGAGGGCAAATGGCAGTCTTTGGCTTAGCTCTGGGGACTCTGGTGGGGATGAGGAGCCCACAGTTTAGCACAGTCAGGGAAAGAACTGGGAGCCCTCTCAACTGGAAACCAGTGTTTTGCTGAGAAGCAACTATCTAATACACTTCAACTGTGGTCCCAACCAGCAGTGTCTGTCACCTGCGGGTGTTAGAGCTCCACCATCCAGCTCACCTGACACCTGGGCTCAACACACCTCCAGGTAACTCTACTGCATTCAAATCTGAGAGCCTTTGCTTCCCGCGCCACCTCTCATCCATCTGTCCGTCTATCATCTATCTGTCTGATAACAAGGACAGCAGGTGGCTGTGGTTTGGGGAGTTCCATGGGCTCTACACTTGAAGGGAAACAGAGGCAGAGCTGCAGAGATGATGTGGTGGCTGCAGAGGCCACAAGGCAGCACTCAGTAAAGCTGAAGCCAAGCTCCTGAGGTCCGAGCGAAGATGCTCTGCTTGGGGCCTGGGAGACTTGTCCGGGGGCCCATCCAGCAGGCGGGTAAGGGGTGGAGGGTTTTGACTATTTCAGGAAATTGCCCCCTTTGGGGATGTGGTCTTTTGAAGGAAAAAAATTGGCATTTACTCACAACTTTTTAGCTTATTATTTTCCTTCTTTTACTATTATGCTTAATTCTTTGATAGATATTGTTTGAATTTATCCTTTTTGCATTCTTACTTAATTTACTGTCTTTTATCTTTCCTTCCTGGTTTTATTTACTCTGAAGATGGTTGGGTTCGTTTTGTGTTATTTGGAGGGAAGGAAACAGTTAAAGTTTTCTTCTTTCATTGTATTACCTCTTCAGTTTTTATATTTATTTTCATTCATAGCTTCTCAGACCTTAATTCTCAATTTCAATCTTTAATTTTATCTACTTAAAAAATTATATCATGGATATTAACTTTGTCTTTGTTTTTAATCTTTGTGCCTTTGTGTTTCAGCCTTTTGATTGGCATTTCATTGGTTTCTTGCCTTTTATCTCCTTATCTTAAATCTCACTTTCATATTTCTTATTTTTTTATGTTTTTATATTCTAAAGTTCTCATCTTTGTTAAATTTTTTAAAATCTCTTGTTTCAAAACCCATGTCATACATTATAAGAATATTCCTTCTTTTACTATTATGCTTAATTCTTTATTTTAATTCTCCACTAGCCTCCCTTTACGATTGCATCCTACTTTGCCTCTCCCCATTTCTTACATGCTTATGCCTCACACTACTTTGTTAACAAAGGCAGGCAGGAAGTACAGACTGTGGGGTTGGTGGCTGTGGGAGGAGCCAACGCAGGTTCGGGAGGAAGCTCTTTCCCCTCAATAAGCTTCACCTGCAGGGTCTTCTCTGCCACTCAACATCCTCCTCCCCAGGCCCACGACCCCCCTCCCTAGGAAGAGGTCCCCATGATTTTCTGGGATAAGAGGCCTCCAAGCGCACACAGGAGCAGCTGTCCTCAAGCCCAAGCTTGCCAGCTCATCGTTCAGACACAGCCATATGGCAGGGAGGCAGGTGTGCCAAGTTCCTGACACACTTGTGGAAAAGAAACCGAGCCCACAGGGGACCTTGGCCCAGGCTCTGCCTGTGCCCTGACCTCTGGGTGGATCTTCCTTCAAAAAGTCAGAGCAAGATTCTCTTAAAGTGAAACATCCCCAGGCTTTATTTCTTAAGGCATTTGGGACAATAAAATGGGGGGGGGGGTATTTAAATTCCATACATTTCCGAAGGAGATTGATGCAGCCATTTAGAAGAATAAGACCAGCACATCTGTTCTAAAGAGGGGAAGATGTCCAAGATCTTTGGACAGTGATATTTGCTTGGTACGACCAATTATGAAAAGAACATTGTGTGTGTTTGTGTGTGTGTGTGTGTGCGCGCGCACGCGCACACACATGCACGCATAGAGGAAAAGAGAGTCACTAACCAATGAGCCCTGGTTACCTATAGGAAGGCAGAGTGTGTTATAGCTCCATGTTTGATTCTATTTATTTCTTTATTATTTAAATAGTCTACATGAGCATGTATACATTTATTATTTTGTAATTAAATTTTGTTTTGAAGTAACATATCAAAGAAAATGGCTACAATTGAGGTCATCCAGACAGTTTGCAAGGTGCTCCGATCTGAAAGCTCAGAAATTGTCAAGGCCCTTCCTGGACAACCCCAGCTTACCTGGAACAGGAGGCCCAAGGGAATGTGGCAGGGGGGCCACTGTCTGTAGAATTGATTCGAATTTATACTGGTAGTGACTGAAAATCCAACCCCATCTGGATTAAACAACAAAAAAGATCTTACAGACATATGTGAGTGAAACCCCTTCAGAAAAGCCAGAGGAAACTTGGTTAGTGTGGACCCTCTCCACCCTTTCCTAGGAGCTCAGGTTGCAGCACCAGGAACCTAACATCCAAGGCCCACCCTGCAGCCCAGTTCCAAAGATGGTTCTGCATGCACTCATAGGACAGCCACCGGCAAAGGGTCTCAGAGGGCCAGGACCAACTTCTACCACCTGCTAGTCTGCCCCTGAACTAGGCACATTTCTACCTAAATGACACTGAAGTTCTTCTGTGGGCAAGGAAAGAAGGAAATAGCTGGTGAATGAACAGTCCCCCGTGGCTCCATCAAGTGAATACAAGTTAGTCCACCCCGCAGCCTGCAGGCCACATGCAGCCTAGAATGGCTTAAAATCTGGCTCAACACAAACTCATAAACTTTCTTAAAATATAAAAAAACTTTTTAGCTCATCAGCTATTGTCATCATTGCTGTAGTTTATGTGTGGCCCAAGACAATTCTTCTTCATCCAGTGTGGTCCAGGGAAACCAAAAGATTGGACACCCATGGAATATAACTCTTTACAGTTTACAAAGCACTTCATAGTTTGCAAAACATTCTATGGTTTGGGAATAAAAGCACATTGCCCCCTGGAAAGCATTGGTGAGTTTTAAAAGCAAGGTCATTCTCTAAATCAGTCCTCACAGCTATGCCCAGGGAGAGCAGCCTTCCGGAGGCGTCCTTGAGACTCAGAAGCTACCGCATCTGTAGTTCTTTTCTGAACAAAACAGGCTTATTCCTTCCTGATTCCTAATTTTATTGTCTTCCTCCCAAGTGGCCACTTGCCCTGGTCACTCGACTCTGCTGCTCGGGCCACAATGTTTGGGGCCAAAGACAGACCCGTAAGCAGCCTCCAAAGTGAGCTGGGACTGGGGGTGGGAAGGTGGGGGCAACTGTGGGGAGCTCCATAGTGGACATACCTAGACCAGTTTAGAACCCATCTCTTGCAGAGCCTGAGTTTAAAATGCATCCCCAAAAGGGTGAGAGGGTCAAGGTCAGGATGGAGAGGCAGGGAACAGGCACACTGGGCCACAGACCAAGGAGCACAGACAGTGGGGACAGAGACCCAGCACAGCATACAGGGCAAGGTCTGGGCAGCCAGGCTGCTGGGTCTAGATCTTGGCTCCATTGTTCCCTGTGTGTTCTTAACTCCTCTGTGCCTCAGCTTCCTTGTCTATAAACAGGACAGCGACAGACCCAACTCAGAGAAGTAGGGCTCACAGTAAGTGTCATTCAGCCTTTGTCATTATACTTGCTATTTCTCGAAGGGAGCGCTGGCTTATAGATCCAGAGGAGCTATGCAGTCCTCTTGCAGCCAGACATCCTCCCAGCACCTGGATCCTTGATGCAATGCCTCCTTTATCCTAGAGGGACAGGATTTATCCGGTCACACTGAGGCAAAGTAGAGCAGGAACAAACTCAAGGGACCTGTCTCCCAATCTGCTTCCTCTCAGCAGTATCCCACGCAGGCAGGACAGTCATTGACCATTCCACTGTGCTGGGGGAGGAGAGGTTCAGGGATCTGCAGTGAAGATGCTGTCTGTACTGGCAAAGTTCTGTGGTCGCAAATTTGGAGGAAAAGGCAATTTATGGAAGGATAACAGCCTGTTTACAGAATCAAAGAAAAGCAGCAAGTGCAGCTCTTAGGAAGGCCTAGACCCCCAGGTCAGCTCTGGGGGTCTGTAAGTGGGACAGTTTGGGCTGAATCAGCTCCAAACACTTCCAGGCCACACTGGGGTTAGCAGGGGCCCATACACAGTGTTCTTTTCCCCACCTTAGGCAACAGCAGCAAGATGGCACTCAGAATGTCAACTGGAGATGTATGAACGTGGTGGCAAAATTGCTTTGTTGTTGGTTCCCTGAGTGGGGATCGAACCCAGGCCGCGGCGGTGACAGCACCAAAGCCGAGCCACTGCACCACCAGGGAACGCCTGCCCCAAACATTTTTTTTTTAACATTCTTTGTCTCAAACCCTCCTTCCCAGTCTGGACCTTGGGACAGCAGCCACCTGGAGAAAGCCTGGGCCTGCAAAGGGGACCTAACCACCCAGAAATGATACCTCCTTCCCTTCTGGGACCATGGGGGAAGAAAAATGAGAGGTGGCCTGCTAGGGCAGCCTGGAACAAATTAGCTCTACCCTATCAAGAAGAGCAGACCACTAGCCGACACCACCCACTTCAGGGGGTGGAGAAAAGAGTGGGTGTGGCAAGAAGTCCTGGCTGTCATCTTCGAGAAGGCCTCCCCATGGATACCACAAGAATAAAGAGTAAGTGTTGCTACTTAATGTGTGTGACCCTTTAAGCAAGATTCCAATTCCAGAAAATTTTATTAACTTAGGTTGGTCACAAATCCAATCTGCTGGGATATTGATTGAAGACCAATTAAATGCAAATGGGGATGGTAAATCCTTAATTGGACATCTTTCAGAGGAAGAACTGGATGCTGGGCAACCATCTCACATGGCTCCCACACTGCCCAGCCCAGGGTTTACCTGGCACAGTAGGCTTATGCTAAGACACCTAAGGCCCAGCTGCATGCCCTAAATACCAGAAAGACCAATAGGAAAGCTGAAGATCCTTCTCCCTAATGAGGACCAAGAAGATGCAACACCCACTTCAGGAAGCACCCACTAAGGAAGACTGGGCTGAAGTAGTCTGGAAACTTCGTTTTACTAGCCTCCCAGCAGGCCCCATTGGGTCCTCATAGGTTCCATCATCTTGCCCACATAGTGTGAGCACTTCATCCACAGGTACACCCCAAACAGGCACATGCCCATAGGCAGTTAGGATTTCTCTGGTTCAGGTTCCAGCCTTGCTCTTCCTGCTTGTGAGACTTTGGGCAAATCCCATCCTCTTTGAGCCTCGCTTTCCCACCTGCTAATGGGGATCAGAATCTCCACCTTGCAGGGAGCTTCTGAGAGCTTACTTTTAAGACACGGGGCCCAGAGTCATTGCATAGTCCTTCTAATTTCCTTCCTTCTTTTCCCTCATGGTTCTAGCAACCAATTTAAGTGCCAAGGTCATTTCTAAAAGCTGATTCCTCGCCCCTGGAGGCCTGTGTATTAGTTTTCTATGCTGCATGACAAATTATCATAAATGTAGTGACTTAAAAAATACCCATTTGCTGACTGTGGGTCAGGTGTCTGAGCACAGGTTGGCTAGTCCTCTGCTTGGGGTCTTCCTAGGTTGAAATCAAGTTGTTGGCTGGGGCTAAGCTCTCATCTGAGGGCGGGTCCTCCTCCAAACTCACTGGTTGTTGGCAAGATTTTATTCCTCACAGTTGTAGGATTGAGGTCCCCATTTGCTTGCTGGCTATTCATGGAGACACATCTCAGATTCTAGAGGTCACCCTCAGATCCTCACCATGTGAGCCTTTCTAACAACATGGCAGCTCTCCAGCTTGCTAGGAAGGACAGAGAGTGTCTAATAAAATGCAGCGTGACCACAGGAGTAACTACCCCATATATCTCTTTGCCATATAATGTAAATGAATCAAGGGAGCAGCTATTCCATCATATTCAGTCCCTGTCCATTCTCCAGGGAAGGAGATTATCCAGGCACTGTGTCCCTGGGGACAGAATTCTTGGGACCATCTCAAAATTCTACCCACCACAGTCCACAGATGCCTCGGCATTCCTGAGAGCTTCTAATCAAGAGCTCTGAACTCCTTATTAATTATGAATTTTGCCTAGCAACCATTGCCAAGCAACAATGCTTCAGCAAGAGATAATCAAAAACTTTGTGGTTGTTTCATGACAGGAATGAGAGAATGTGGGTCAGTGGGTGGTGGGCCCAGCATTGCATATAAGCAATCTTCTGTCCAGGGGGTCTGGGTGTTGGGGAGTCTAGTTGTTTCACCGATCAGTTGTGTGACCTTAAAAAGTCACATTGCCCTTCTGGATGTCAGGTTCTCATCTGTCAAACTGGAATCACATCTCAGCTGTCTTCCTTCAAAGGCTGCAGGGAACCCAAAATGCTGGGACCAAGGACATGCACACTCCTGGAGCCCTCAAATGTTATGGTGGCACAAAGAAGGAGCTCTGAGAAGGTTTTCCTCAATTGTTTCAAGAGAATAGTTTGGTCCTACCATGAATGTTCTTTCACTGGACACTCAACCAGCACCTGCTTTGTGCCTATCCTTCTGTTGGGCCCTGGGGTCACAGGAATTCTTCATTGTCTCACTTATCCATTCAATCATTCCATGAATTGCTGCTGAGCACTTACTGTGTGTCAGGCACTGGGGCACAGTCACATTTGAGGGAGGGGGAAACAATAAACAAAATAAATAGGTAATTACAGTAGACTCTCAGTTAACCAGCACCGTGGAGATTGGTAGATGTCAGATAAATGTAAGTATATCTCCATTAACTGAAACTCAAGCACTGGCACTCTCAAAAATATTTTTGCTGGTTGCTTGAGAGTGCCGATTGCTTAAATTCTGGTTAACTAAGAGTCTACTATATATGATATGTCAGATGGTGAAAGTTCAATGAAAATAATTAAAGCTGGAAAGGGGAAAATGGAGTTATCATGGGACAAGGGGCTATAATTTTAAACAGAGTGGTGAGGGAAGTTCTCACTGAAAGAGAGATCTTTGAATAAAGACCAGAAGGGGATAAGGGAGCAAAATATACAGTGCAAGCATCTGGGGATATAGTTTTTCAGGCAGAGGGAAAAGCAAGTGCAAGGGCCCTTAAGCACAACATGTGCCTTGCCTGAAGGAGCCAGCCAGAGAAGCAGACATGCCCATAACACAATGCAATAAGGGCTTCTGTAGAAAGAGCCATAGGAAACCCTTCAGGGAGAGATAAACCATATGAGGAGGAGTCAGCACACTGACCCAGTGCCCCCACATCTCTGCTTGTGAGACAGCACCCTGATTGCTCCCTGCTATCACTCTATCTTCTTGCTGTGTGATTTTAATTTATTTAATAAGCTGTGTGCTTTGGGCATCTGACGTGGTCCACAAGCCTTGTTGGTAACCTCTGGGCATGTACGCTCATCCTATGTTCATGGTGGCCCCCATGCATCAAGGTAACTTTCCACATAACACTAAACTAAAAGTGGAGAGGGAATGGGCAGGGTGATGGGTTGCTAAAAAAAAAGTCAAACATTGCCACATAAATATGCTGGGGAGGAAGGGAAGAGTCTGTGAATGTATCCCAGGGAATAAACCCCAGCTGGAAGGGGCAGGTTGAGAAAGGGGAGCCCCTTCAAGACATTGAGAACAGTCTAAGCCATAGAAGGAAGTTCAGGGTGCAGGAGTCAAGGAAGGAGAGACCAAGTGATCTCCTGAACCGTGGTGTGACAAGAATGGGAAAGGAAAAATATTTTTAAGAATCAAAATGTAAAGATCTGTCAAAATCCTATAGCAACATTTGAGGAAAACAAAATTCATATTTTTTTCATTATCTGGTTTGTGTAGAAATTCAAACAGAGCTAAAAGAGCAGTGTCTACTGAAGGCCTTCTTGGCAGCTGGACTTAATAATGAGCAGGAGTGGCATTTGTTTGGGTGTAAACAGTTCTTCCAAAGCAACGTGTGCACTCATGTACCTTCAACACTTCACCACAATCTCCTGCTCATTTCCCTTCTCTCTGAAAAAACAGCTGCTTATTATATTAAATATTTTGGAGACTGCTCTGCTTGTAGTCCTGAGTGAGAGGTGGTAAGAGAAAAATCAACAAATGCCTAAATTGTTTTGAAATTAATCTGTTGTGTTGAAATATACATATTTAAAATATCACAAGATTTTTAGTAAACATTAGAGAAGCCTAAAGTTTCTTCAATAAGAGAATACTTAAATAATTATAATACATCTTCGCTATAAAATACTGCACAGCTATTTAAAAAGATGGGGGTAGATCTACGTGCATTGACATAGAAAGGCGTCTCTGATAAATGCTAGCTGAAAAAAAGGGTTCAGAATGAGTGTGTGTCGGTTGGATCCTGCAGGTAGCAGACACGGAGACAGCCAGGACGGTGCAGAAGTTCTCTTGAGAGGACTATCCAGGAAAGAAAGAGCAAGGAAGCAGAAATGGGCAGGGTAGTCCTCAGTCTCCCAGCAGACCCCATAATCTTGCCACCTGACAGGAGTTCCAGAGTAAAAATGGCCGTTGGAGGAGCCAGGTCACGCAGGAATGGTCAGGTTGCCATCTTGTTGGCTCTTGGCTGGAGCTGCTCCAAGAAGACCATGGTCTTGCTTCAGAACCTGAGCCCCAACAGAACTCACAGCCAAATGCTGTCAGCTACCCACACTCCTCACAGTGGGGAGTTAGCCCTTTTTAGAAAGGGCACCTGAGGGCCATGTCTCCATGTCTGCCCAAGTAGCGTCACATTTTATGTGGGGGTATGTGTTCACACAGGTACGTGTTCTCAGTCTATAGTTATGCATGCACATAGAAAAACATCTCAAAGGATACATTCGTAACAGTTAATAGTTGGCAATATCTGGGAAATGGAAAAGTGGCACAAGATGTTAAGAAAAGTCAATTTTTTCTTTTATTTTATATGCTTCTGCAATGTTTAAAATTTTTCTAATGTACTAACCTTATATTTATAAAATAATTGAGGGATTTTGGTTAAAGGTGATGGATAGACTTCTGCTTTCACTCAAGATTGTACTCAAGGAAATAAACATGTTTTAAAAGCTTAAATCCACAAATTCATAGAAAATATAAGAGGGAATGTCAGTAGATTGAGATTTTCTCACCTTTTCAAAGATGAAAAGAACACCTGACTTAACCAATTGGAAGTCTCAATCTCAAAGGCAAGTCAGAGAGACAGTGTTGTGAAGTGAGCCCATTTTCCCTGCAGAAACCCTAAGAGACTTGAGATTTGATAGCACCAACAACAAAAGGGATGAGGGTCTAAGAAGAAAAAAAGAGGAATGGATTCAAAGTCTTTGTTCATTATGGCCAATTCCTAACCCTGTCCATGCCCCAACACCCTGGCAGATGCCAACCCACCAAGCACAGTATTGCAGACGTATTCTGTTGATGCATTGATGAGTAAGATGAGAGAGATGTGAAGACACAGGTTAAGAACTGGAATTAAATACAGAATGAATACTTCAAAGTCTGGGTACTTAGTGTTTAACGCTTTCCCCAACCTTCTTCCTCTACCCTACACACAACACCAGCAAGAAGGAGGCTGCCCACCTCTTCATTCTCCTCCCCCCAGTAGAAAATCAGAGAGTTCTCCAGACATTTGGCAGTCCTTCAATAAAACAGTTGCTCCTGCTAGCAATTAATCAAAAAGTAAGCCCACCAATGAAAGCCCAGCCCATAAGCACATGCATAGCATCCAATTAGTTCCTGATTATGAATAGAAAATGAAGGTTGACCAGACATATAGAAAGCCCCAACATGAAGACAGAGAACAAAAAAAAGCATAGAAAAGAAAATCGAAGAAACCAAAGATAAGGTAGGAAACTTTCAAAAAGTGCTAATTAGTATTCTTGTAGAGATAAGAGGAATGCTGCATCCATAAAACAAGAACAGTATGCTCATTTTAAAAAACAACAATACTAAATGCTGGTGGGACTATAAAATGATACAGCTTTTTTGGAAGACTGGCAGTAATCTAGCAATTATGCTGCTAGGTATTTACCCAATTTAGTTGAAAACATGTCCAAACTCCTGTAATTTTTCTATCAGTTTTATAGAAAACTGGTGGATCAATGAACAAATGTGGAACATCCATGCAATAGATTATTACTCAGTGATAAAAATAAAAATTAAGTAATTCCCACAGATAACTTCATAAGTTATATAAATGTCTAACCATTATGTTGTACACCAGAAACTGATATAATATTGAATGCCAATTGTAATCAAAAAATTTTTTTCATTTAAAAAAACATTGGCTTAGTATATACTAGATTTTAAAAAGTAAAAATAAAGAAGTTTCAAGCCAAGCCACTATAAAAAAAGAAGAAACCTTAAATGCATATTGCTAATGGAAAGATATAATATGAAAATGCTACATACCATTTGATCCCAACTCTCTGACATTCTGGAAAAGGCAAAACTAAAAACTATAAAGACAGTAAAGAAATCAGTGGTGGCTAAAGCACAGGACATTTTTAAAGCAATGCAACTATTCCATATGATACTATAATGCTAGATACATGACAGTATGTATGCATTGTCATAACCCATAGAACTGCAAGACACTAAGTGTGAATTATAGACTTTAGTTAATTATAATAACGTGTAAATATTAGTTTATTAATTGTATCAAGTGCACCACACTAATGCAAGATGTTTATAATAGGAGAAGCTATACACAAGAAATGGGGCTTGTATAGGAACTCTTTATACAATTGACTCAATTTTTTGTAAATCTAAAACTGTTCTGAAGATTAAAGTCAAATAATTTTTTTAAATAATATACAAAAAATGAAACTCAACCTCACATTTTACATAAAAATTAATTCAAAATGGATGGTGGACTTAAATGTAAAATTACAAAACTTTTAGAAAAAAAAAAAAAACAAGAGAAAATCTGAGGATCCAGAGCTAGGCAAGAGTTATTAGACTTGGCACCAAAAACATGACCCATAAAAATAAAAATTGATAAAGTGGAATTCATCCAAGTTTAAAACTTTTGCTTGCAACAAAACCTATTTACAGGATGAAAAAATAAGTTACAGACTGGGAGAAACCAAATACCCAACCAATAAAGGACTAGTATCTGGAATATAAAGAACTCTCATAACAAACACTCCATTTGAAAATGGGCAAAAGACATGAACTGACAGTTTATGGAGAAAGATATACAGATAGCAAATGAGAGCATAAAAAGAGATGCTCAACATCATTAGCCATTAGGGAAATGCAAGGTAAAACTACAACAAGATATACTATACACCTATCAGAATGTCTAAAACTTAAAACAGTAGTAACACCAAATGCTGGTGAGGATGTCGAATTGCTCAGACATTGCTAGTAAGAATGTAAAATGATAGAACTACTCTAAAAAACAGTTTAGCAGTTTCTTATAAAAACTAAATATGCAACTACCATACAACCCAACAACTGCATTCTTGTGCATTTATCACAAAGAAATGAAAACTTACATTCCAGCAACAATCTGTATATGAGGGGGGGACCCCCTCATAAAACATAATTTATTTATAAAAAATTGTGTATTTATTGTTACTTTTTTAAACATGAGTCACCCTACCTTCAAAGTACTCTTCATTTGATGCCATACTCCTATCAAGATGCTTTTTCCATTGCTCAAAACAGTTTTTGAACTCATCAGTTTTGATGTCTTTTAGTACTTCTGCTGTTTTTTGTTTGTTTGTTTGTTTGTTTCACCTCTTCCACATCTCAAAATGTTTCCCTTTATGGATTTTTTTCATCCAGGAAAACAAAACAAAACAAAAAAGTCACTGGGGCAAAATTGAGTGAATAGGGAGTGTGGGGCATGGTGGGTCATGCCATTTTTGGTCAAAAACTGCTGAGCTCTCAGCATGATGTGGGCAGGTACCTTGTCATGCCAGATGTGGTTCATGTAAATCACCCATTATAAAATGGGCAAACACGTTGAAAGAGCCTCCAAAAAAATTTCACTGAAGCCAAACGCAGCCTCTCACAACAATGCCAGATCCTACACTGATGCAGATGGGTTCCTAGAACACTCACCTAGCTGGGGAAGCCTGTATTACAAGGGACCCACCCTCCAGGAGATAATTCCAGTTTTCCTGGGGTCCCCCTTCACATGAATATTCACGGTAGCTTTATTCATAATAGCCCAAAACTGAAACAACCCAGATGTCCTTCAGCAGGTGAATGGGTAAACAAATGCAGCCCATCCATACCACGAAATCCTCCTGAATCATAAAGGAACAGACTGTTAATACACACAACTCAGAAAACACTCCAGGAAATTATGCTGAGAAGAAAAAAGCCAATCACAAAAATTACATACTGTATGACTCCATTCATATATACTCTTAAGATGACAAAATTATGGAAATGGAGAACACATTCGTGATTGCCAAAGGTAAGAGAGTGGAGGAGAAAGAGAGGTGGATATGGTTATAACAGGGTAGTATAAGGACCATTGCAATGACAGGAATGTTAAGTAGCTGGACTATTGATGTTGATACCTCGGCTGTGAAATTATGCTATAGTTTTGCAAGATGTTACCATTGGGGGAAACTTGGTAAATTGTACATGGATCTCCATATTATTTCCTATAACTGCCTATGAATGTGATTATTTCAAAATAAAAAGTTTAATTAAAATATGCTAACTTTAAAAAATCTACATGAGGATTGGAATATAAGGTTGAAAAATCTACTAGAAAGTAGAACAAACGGAAAGGGAGATGGAAAATGTGAGAGGAAAAATAAGTTTTAGACAATTAGTCCATAGTCTCTCAGAAAGACGAAACAGAAATTGCAAGGAAATAAAACTTGTTTGGATGCCAGAATTGAGGAAGAAAGGCACAGTCAAGCCAACTCATGGGCAGGGTTCCAGAAGGCTAAAGAATTGATCCCCATTGCTCCACCACCCTACCTGAGCAGCTAGGGAAGTCTCTCTCCTCATCCCAAAGGAGATGGGAGATTTACTCTAAAGAAGGTGAACCAAAGGGTCTCTAGGCCAAGGGAGATCAGCTGTCCTGTGACAGAAGTAAGGCTCCTTGCCTAAAAAGTGAGAAGCATGAGAAAGTCTGAGATCCCAGTGCACTCACAGAGTAGCTTGTCAGGAAGAGTGAAAGGCTCCTCTCCAGAGGAGCAGCTTGGCCCTATGGGGACACCACCTGAAGCACTACCTGTCAGCAAGCCCTGCACCCAACACACACGTTCCATTTCTATGTTTTTTTAATTACAGTTGACATACAATATTATACTAGTTTCAGGTGTACAATAATGATTAGACATCCATATAACTTATGAAGTGATCATCCCTTAAATCTGTTGCAGATGAAACCATACATAGTTATTGCAATACTATGGCCTATATTCCCAATGCTGTACTTTACATCCCCATGACTGTTTTTATAACTAGCAAGTTGTGTATCTTAATCTCTTCCCCTTTTTCACCCATCCCCTAACCCTCCTCCCATCTGGCAACCACCAAAATGTTCTCTGTATTTATAAGTTTGTTTCTGTTTTGTTTATTCATTTATTTTGATTTTTACATTCTACATGCAGGTGAAGTCATATGGTATTTGTCTTCTCCTTCTGACTTATTTCCTTAGCATAATACTCTTTAGGGCTATCAAAATGTCATACTTTTTATGGCCAAGTAATATTCCCTTGTGTATATGTACTACTACCTCATTATCCATTCATCTATCCACGGGCACTTAGGTTGCTTCCTTATCTTGGCTATTGTCAATAACGCTGCAATGAACATAGGAGTACCTGTCTTTTTGAATTAGTGTTTTGGGTTTTTTCAGATAAATACCCAGAAGTGGAATTACTGGGTCCTTTGTCTTCTATTATAGCTTTTGTTTTAAAGTCTATCTTCTTTCTGATATAAGAATTTATACCCCAGGTTTTTGTTTATTTGTTTCCATTTGCATGAAATATCTCTAAACACTGCTTTACTTTCAGTATGTGTTTGTCTTTGGATCTGAAGTGGGTCTCTTGTAGCAGCATATGTATGGGTCTTGCTTTCTTATTTTTTGATTGGAGCATTTGATCCATTTACATTTAAAGTAATTGTTTACAGGTATGTCGTTGTTGTCATTTTATTATTCATATTCTTACCTCTTCTTCTCCATCTCCTCCTCCTCCTCCTTCATCTTCTTCAAGAAGTCTCTTTAACATTCCTTGTAATGCTGGTTTGGTGGTCATGCACTCCTTTAGCCTTTTCTTGTCTGAGAAGCTCTTTATGTCTCCTTCAATTCTAAATGATAGCCTTGCTCTGTAGAGTAATCTTAATTGGAGGTGTTTGATTTGCATCACTTTGAATATTTTATGCCAGTCTTTTCTGTTGAAAAGTCAGCTGACAGTATTATGGGAGCTCCCTTGTAAGTAACTAACTGTTTTTCTTTTGATACTTTTAAGATTCTCTCTTTGACGTTAACCTTTGGCATTTTAATTATGATGTGTCTTAGTGTTGGCCTGTTTGGGTTCATCTTGTTTGGGACTCTCTGCACTTCCTAGGCTTGAATGTCTTTTCCTTTGGTAGGTGAGGGAAGTTTTCAGTTGTTATTTCTGCAAATAGGTTTTCAATTCCTTGCTCTTTCTATTCTCTTTCTGGTATCCATATGATGTGAATGTTGGTAAGCCTGATATTGTCTGAGAGGCCCCCTAAACCATCCTCATTTTTTTGGATTCTCTTTTCTTCCTGCTGTTCTGATGGGGTGTTTTCTGCTATTTTGTCTTCCAAATTGCTGATTCAGTCCCCAACTTCATGTAATCCACTGTTGATTCCCTCTAATATATGCTCTATTCCAGTTATTGTATTCTTCATTTCTACTGGTTCCTTTTTATGTTTCCTATCTCTTTTGTTAAAGTTCTGACTGAGTTCATCTACTATTTCCCTAAATTCATTGAGCATCTTTATCACCAGTGTTTTGAACTCTATGTCTGATAGATTGCTTATCTCCATTTTGTTTAGTACTTTTTTCTGGAGTTTTGTTTCATTCTTTTATCTGGGACATGTGTCTTTGTCTTCTCATTTTGGCTGTCTCCCTGTGTTTGCTTCTATGTTTTAGGTAGAGTTGCTACATCTTCTGCTCTTGGTAGAGTGCCCTTATGTAGTAGGTGCCCAGTAGTGCATTCTCCCTGGTTACCTGAGCTGGGTGTCCAGGAATATTCCTTGTGTGGGATGTGTGTGCCCTCCTATTAGAGTTAAGCCTTGATTGCTTTTGACACATCAATGGGAGCTACAAAGTGATCTGCAGATGGTTGCCACTTTTTCTTAGCTTGGATGCACCCGGAAGAGGCTAAGCTGTGAACCAAGTCTGGGTACAATTAATGCCAAACTTGGGGCCACTTAATGCCAAGAAGTACAGGGCATGTTGAGGCCAGATGTTGCTTGTTTGATGTTTGAGAAATTTTAGAAAAGTTGACAGTATGAGCCAAGATAAGTAATTTGTGTGGAAAAGCCTCTAGAAGAGATTCAGGCCTGGTGCTTTTTACAGCCAGAAATTGTGGGGACTTCTCTTCCTAGTCCTTGAGCCCTGGGCTGGGGAGCCTATTGTGGGGCTAATTTGGTTCTCAGGGGAGACCTCTGCAGCCAAGTTTTTCCTCCCATTTCTTAACAGCCACACCATGAGTGTAGGGCTTGTTTATCGACACCTCAGCCCCTCCTACCAGTCTCAATGTGGTTTCTTCTTTATATCCTTAGTTATAGGCATTCTGTTCAGTTAATCTTCAAGTGATTCTCAATGATAGTTCTTCTGTAATTTAGTGATAATGTTAATGTGGTCTTGGAAGGAGGCGAGCACAACGTTTACTCCTCTACCATCTTGATTAAAAGTCAGGTCATTTTTATATATTTAACTGTATTAACATATAATCAATATATGGTGATGTGCACTCACCGTAAGTGTCCAGCTGGATGAATTTTCATTAACTGAACATACCTGTTCCACCAATACTCAGATAAAAATATAGAGTATACCAGCATCTCAGAAGACCCCTCAGCCCTTACCAGCCCTTACCCCATTTCAAAGATAACCATTATCTTGACTTCTGGTGGTATAGATTTGTTTTGCCTGTTTTTATGTATTATGTAAATGAAATCATACATGTTTACCACTTTGTATGTGACTGCTTTTGTTGAATATTATGTTTGTGTGAGAGTCACCTGTATGACAATGTGTAATAGATTTTTCATTCTCACTTTCATAGCATCCCATTGTGGGAATATACTGTTTTATACATTCTACCATTGATGGAAATCTGGGTAATTTCCAGTTTCAGCTCTCACAAATACTCACCGTGTGTTTAATTAGCCTTTAATGTCTCTCTTTAAATATGAAGAGTCAGGCAAGGACCACCTGGAGGAAGTCTCTAATGTGGAAAATAGGGAGTAAAACAGAGGGTCTCAGTAGGCTTTTGATGTAGGCAACAGAGCAAAACTTCAAAAAACAAACAAACAAACAAACAAACTGAAACAAATACCTTCAGAGAGACAAGGGAAGAGCCGTAAAAGAAACAAGATGATCTAACCAAAAAAAAAAAAAAAAAATTCAGAGAACAATTTAAAAATTCAATAGGATAACTGGAAGAGAAAGTTGAGGAAATTTTTCAGAGATTAAGATAAAATGACAAAAGGAAAGAAAACATAAGAAAATCAGAGCATCAATCCAGAATGTCCAATGTCTGAGTAATAGGAATGCAGGAAGAACACAAAAAACTAAGGAGAAAATTATCCAGAAAACAATAACAGAGAACATTACAAAACTGGATAACATTAGTTTTCACAGTGACAAGCCTCACTAAAACCCGGTGAATGAAAAAAGACACACACCAAGACACATCTGAAGCACCATAAGGCTCCAGAAAATTGAAAACAGAGACAACATAAATGGCTCTGGTGAGCCAGAACAGCTCACATACAAAGGACCAGTTTTTCCAGAGGTGTCAACCTTTTTCACAGCAACCCTGAAAGTTGGAAGATAATGATACAAAGGCTCTGAATGCTGAAGAAAACCATACTCCTACCTAAAATTCAACACCTACTCAAATTGTTTTCAAGTATACAAGAGCTGTCCAGAAAGTCTTCAGCCATGTAATATGAAAAGTAGAGGCACTTATTAATGGATGTTTCCTAAACAGCCCTCATAAGTGTAAAATACACATTTTAAAGTGCAAATGTAAAATATAATATTTTTGGATACATGGAGTCTCAAAAGTTTTACCTCTTACATACACACTTATGAAGGAACCTACTGGAGAATGCACTCCATTTACATGTGGGCACAAGCTAGGAAAGAAGGAGGCATCAGGACCCTCCATCCTGAAAATGGAACCAAAGACTGAGGCAAAAGGGGCTCTGAGTGATGGGAAATAGGAGACCCAAGACCATAGCAACAGTCAGGTTAAACATCCAGGATATCATCAAGACAAATTAAAATTGGAGGATTACTAATGTGTTTGAATCATTATTATCATCATCATATAAAAAATGGGGGCAATTTCAGGGGGAAAGCTGTGTAAGAAAAAAAATATGATCATGGTATACTATGTGAGTCAGCAATGAACAATATTAGACCATCAGAGCAATAAAAATGTTGGACATTGATTTAACCAAAAACTGTGGTGTAACTACAAAGGTACAACATGGAGATGAGAAGTGTGTATGAAGGAGTAAAATATACAAACGCTACATCTTGATCATATAAAGATGTAGTTCAGCAGATAATGTCTAATATTTACATTACTAGAATTAGTAGTGACATGGGCCAAACAAAAGACCCCCCTCACTAGAGGAACTTCTAGTCCTCTCTTCCTTAGTTCCTTAGCACCTCAATTTTACTTTTTTCTTTGTGCCTAGCCTTATTCACCCTCTCAATCAATCTTTCCCAGTCTCTAGGCTTAAACAATAGATTACTCTTAGCCTGGATTACAGAATGTCTTCTTCTACCTCTTGCTTTATACAATTATCCTGTAACTTGTAACTTGTGCACCACAAACTGTTGATTATAGTCACTGTGGCCCAGCAGTCTTTCAGGCCATTCCAGACCCCACTCCTGGACAGGTGACATGACCCGAATGACCAGCTAAGCCACTGGAGACAGCCACAGGTTCAATGGAGCTAAACAGGCCTTCCATCATGTAGTCACCTTGTGTCAGTGCCTTTGAGGCCTGCTTCTTGGAAAATGCTTTAAATATATGAACTGAATCTATTTCTCCTCATCTAGGGGCCATCAGGATACAAATGACACCCCTGCAAGGCTATCAACCCATCCCAACGAAAGAAGTCAATATGGTCTCCCAGGTGGATCTCAAGACCCGTTCCTCTCTTCTAGATCAGATAAGGCAAGAGTTTCATGAATCTCTGATAGGTAGGGACACCAGCCACACTCAGCAGGAAGCAGATACAGAAGATGAGACTTCCTATCCCTCAACTTCCCATACAGACTTATGGGGATCATGCCTCTCAAGAGAAAAATGAGATAGGCAGATAGAACAGGGGAATCTCGGGAACCCTCCCATGGGACCTGCCTTGCTGGAGTAGTCACCACCCTGATACCACCCTTTCACTAGTAATCCCTGCCCCAGGCTAGGCAACCAAAGCAGGGGAATTCCGGGCAAAGGTTAACTAATACAAGGGAGTTACAGGGTAGAAAAAGCCCACAGGTTTAAGCCAGTCACTAGTGCCTGCACAGTTAAGGGTTACAACCACCTTCAGTTCACCTAAGCCTAATTATACCATCATTATAATACCATCATTATAATATCATTCATATGTCTGGAAGTTCATTAATATCTTTACAACAGATTGAATTCTGGGAAGGAACATGTACAGTTAAAAGAAGGTGATGTCATGATCCTTCAAGGATGGACATTGCAGTGAGAAGGGCCTGTTCTCCAGTAACAGTAGGACAGTTTTGTTACTGAGACAGAGGATGACCCATATCAGAAAAGACATCTAAAAGGGTTAAAAATAGTTGCCTCAAGGGAGTGGACTTAGGTGGGACAGGGGACATTAGTTTGTTTTAAGCTTAAGAATGTTATATCTGAATTTTTAAACTATATTCATTTTATTATGTTAAAAAATAAGTACAGAAAAAGTCTATTCAAAATTCAGTAAAACTAGATATAATTAATATAAAGGCCCTTTGGCTGGAAATTTTAAAGCTCTCTCTTAAGCAATATTTGGCTCAAAGAAGAAATCAAAACCCAAATTTGGAATATCCAGCAATAATAAAAACACCACATTAGAGCTAATGTTCTCCAGAGAAAACTTCAGAGCTTTAAATATTTATATTAATAAATAAAAGGCAATGAAAAAATTGAGTTAAATATCCCTACGATTCTGATAAAATTTCAGTGTATTTGTTTTTTTAACAGCCACCAAGCAATTCTCAGACACCAGCTGGGTGTCCTGCAATTCAACTCAATTCTGAGAGTCTACATCAGATTCCATAGGTTAAGGGCTCAGTCCCACGGAGCTGCCCTCCTCCCCAGCTTCAGATGCCAATCACAAGTCCAACCAGTTATAGATCAGAGGTTCCAATAATTTCCTCCTAAGTTTGATTCATTTGCTAGAACAACTCTCAGGACATAGCTCAGGAACAGCCAGATGGAAGAGATGCACAGGGCAAGGGTATGGGGAAGGGGCTCAGAGCTTCCTTGCTCTTTCCCAGCACCCAGCATGCCACTCTCCCCCTAATCTCTATGTGTTCATCAACCCGGAATCTCTCCAAACTTCGTCCTGGATTTTTATGGAGGTTTCATTACAAGGGCATAATTGATTAAATTATTGGCCATTGATGATTGATTCAACCTTGAGCCCGTCCCCCGTCCCTGAGGTTAGGGGGATGGTATTGAAAGTTCCAGACCTCTAATCATCCCTCATCCTTAGGTGAGTGAGGGGCTTTCCACAAGTCACATCATTAACATAACAAAGGCATTTTTATCACCCTCATTATTTAGGAAATTCCAGGGATTTTAGGAGCTCTGTGCAAGGTACTAGGGTAAAGAACAAATACAGAGAGAGGATGCCAAAAACAGGTATAGACATTTTAGGAAAGGAAAAGAACTGTATTAAAATTGTAATAATCAATATATACCGATAACAAAAGATGAGTATATTTCATGTGTGACTTCCGCAATTACACGAGGCGCTCAAAGCGGTTACCATCCAGACACTTCCGATTACAGCGAACTGCTGCTTGAGCAGCGCTGACCAAAGTGTCTGTATCGCTGTGCATGCAGTTTCCATTTCTTCCAAAGTACCATCAGTGTAGCCGGTCTTCTGTGGTGCACCACATCCTTTAAGGTTTCCCATAGGTAGGAGTCAGGCCGTGTTAAGTCAGGAGAACGCAAGGGAAACTCAACCGTATCTCTTCGTCCTGCCCATTGTCCTGGCAAATGGTCTTGCGCTCCTCAAACGACAACCGTGCTTCCGCCATGTTCTCTGACTGTCCTGCCTGTCGCATGGTGACGCTAGCATTCACTTGATTAATGCCATCCTTTGAGTGTTCATCATGCTGCACATTGCTTCTGTAATTCAATTCAATTTTGCAAAGTAATACATAGATAAAATTGCTTAAAATGCATATATGTTATTTTGGCACCCTGGTCTTTCTTATTATAAATCACAATATCACAATCCCACTCAAGAGGTTAGAAAAAGAACAAAATGATCCTGGCCATTCTTTTTGGCTCTCTTACATGTGCGCACTCTCTATGACTATGAGCAAAGCCCCCCAAAAGGCTTTCTTTCCCAGCCCCATGCATCAGGGCTGAGCTCATGGCCCAGCCAGGGCTTCTGCAGCCTCCAAGATGGCCCCCGCACCTCCACCCGCTGGCTGTCATGCCCATGTAGTCCCTCCCAGTCTGAAACAACATGCGGAACTTTTAAAGGTAGGCCATAGTAGGTACTGGAGCTTCTTCCTGGATTTCTTTTGGACTACTTGCTCTTGGGGTAGCTAGCCACCATGTTGTAAGCATACTCAAGCAGTCCTGTGGAGTGGAGAGGCCCCAAAGGAGAAATTCCTACCTCCTGCCACACCAGCATTAACTTGCCAGACAGTGAGTGGCCACCTTGAAAGTGGACCCTTCAGCTCCAGTCAAGCCTACAGATGACCACAGCCTTAGCCAACATCTAGTTAAGCCACTTTGTCATGTAGTAATAGATCATTAATACAGTGGCATACAAACCATCTGGGAATCTTGTCAAACGCAGATTCTCTCCCAGTTCTCTGGCTGAGGCCTAAGATTTGGCACTTTAACAAGATTCTAATGATGCCCATGGCTGGTCCATACTTGGCATTTGAAGAGCAAGTATTCTGTTCCACAACCAGAGGACCCCTCCCCCACTTGAATGGGACACAAATAAGCAGAGACCACGGTAAGGGCAGGAGGACCCAGAGTGCTGCAACAGTGGTGAGGACGGTATGAGTCCTGGCCCAGGGCAGCGGCTGTGATAGCAGCAATGTGCCTGACCTTGAAGAACAACTTTGCCCTGTAGATTCCTAGAGGTCCTGTGAAGTACGCCATGGCCTCTCAGTAAATTCTGGGTCTGCTGAAATTAGAGTTTTTCTGTTTGTCTGCAAATGGAAATACTGGCTGATGGAGCTGGTCAGTACTAGGCAATAGTTTCTGGCCAAAACTGCAATGCAGTGTGATCACATAGACAGCAGAACACTACCGCCTGGCCTCATGGGGCATACCTGCCTAGGATGGTACCAGAAACTATGTAGATGACTTTGGCACCATGAATCCCAGCATCTTAGGGATAAAGAGAAAGTTATAAGCCAAGCCCTGCCTGCGATATGGGCCCTGTGACAGGGAAGTGGGCCCAGGGAAGCTACAGGGCTGGGGCCTCTTAGAGAAGTGTTAAGAGGAACATTCCATCATCAATCTGTTACTGAATGTACCAAAGTCAGAAACACTTAAGAAATGACATTATACAGGATTCCGAGTTTACAAGCCCTGACTTCTAAGGAAACATGAGAAATCAGGGAGAATCAAGCTGTGCACAAGGCCCAAGGCCCAGGCCTCCCGCATTGACGGGGGCCAACTGGCTGCCAGTGGCAGCAGGGCCGCTCGGTGCGAGACTCAGAGACAGCACGTCACCAAGTAAGCCAGCTGGAGGAAGGTCAGGAGGCCGGCTTCTTGCCCAGTGGGACATTTTTTTGTTCGTTTGGTTTTGGTTTTGGTTTTGGTGTTGGTTTGTTTTGTTTTGTTTTGTTTTGTTTTGTTTTGTTTTGTTTCTTGCTGGAAGATTTCAAGACATCTCAAGGCAGGTATAGAGAGAGTGGTTGAGAGGCCAATGGGACTGCAGTGGCCGTGTCTTTGGATAATGAGCTTGTTGTCAGGGGCCTTGGAAGGGCAGGAAAAGGCCAGGAAAAGGCCATCCTGGGTACTGGGTCAAGGGAAGTCAGCACACAGGGCTAGTATGCATCCTATGGGGCAGTGTATGGGCACATAGCTTTTCCATCTGGGAGTATACACAGATCCTCCCCACTCCCGGGTCCCGGTTTGTCCAACTACAGAGAACAGCTGTCCTAAATGATCGAGGGCCAAGCTGGCCAAGCATCTCATCAGTTCACTTCAGTGCCTGATAGACATGAGGCCTTGAAACTATCAGAGTTATTGATTGCAAGCAACAGAAACTTCATGTAGTGATGGTCTAGGCTAGCTGGCAGGCTCTCTGGGAGGCCTAGAGAACAGGAGAAAGGGAAACCAGGCGGGAAAAGCCACATCAGGACCACAGCCAAAATCACACCACAAGACCACGATGACAAGGTACACAAGGGTGGCACGAAGCAGCAGATGTCACCCTTGCACAGTCTCCGACCCAGGTGAGCAAGGGGTCTTGGGCCAGTGCGTCTGATCACAATAAGAGTGTGAACACAGGTCACCTGCAATGTCTTGGCTGCAAAGAGGGCCAGAAACAGGGTCCTTGCCTTTGAGCTCTGAAATGGAAAACCTGCAAAACTCAGGCGGTACAGCTGGCTGGATAGGTGGTACAGCGACAGAAAGATCACACCCGGGTGGCCAAAAAGAGAGAGTAAAGTGCCCCCCAGGCCTCCACCAGTCCCAGTGCAGGCCTGAGGAGCACCAGGTCCTCGGCCTTAGGATGTCCTTGTGGAAGAGAAAGAGGCCAGCCTCTAAACCTGACCAGCTCAGGGGAGGCCTGCACGGCAGGCCCTGTGAACTCAGAGACCAACGTTAACCTCATAGGACGGTCTGAACAGAAAAATTCCTAACTATAAGCGGGTCGTGGCAGGCAGCCACGTCCTAAGCCTGTAGCTTCCTTGACAAAAGTCAGTATTTACCTTAGTTAGCCTGACTATTGTTGTTGTGTATCTAAGATAACAAAACTTTGAAATGTCAGAGTCATCTTTTCCAAACTCCTCAGGGCACACCCCCACACCAGAGCAGAGACCACAGAACCCTCTGTTCGTTATCTTAGTCCCCGCACACCGTTTCTATGTGCTGTAAATGTTCATTATTAACTATCCTGTCCCACCAATGTATAAGAAGTATGTGTCTCTCCGTTTTCCTTTTTGTCTAAGCCCAGCGACTCCCCCACTTTGCTTTCTCCTGCCTGCTGCATCTACCAGCAATAGATTTCATGTGACCCTCCTTACACCTCCTCCCTTGATACTAATGTATAAGCTGCAAAACTGCCATCCTCTGGAGCATTTTCTCAATCCATTGAGATTGTCGTCAGCTTGGTTCAAATAAACTCATTAAAGTTCTCTACAGGTCTGAACATTTCTTGTGTCAACATCCTCCAGGGCACAGGGAACTTGGAGCTCTCAAGGACTCCAGCCAGCTTCCACAGACAGAGCACCCCAGCTTGGAATGCCGTGGCCACGATCTGAGGAGTCACTCCTCTGCTCCCACCGGATGGGGGGGCCCGTGCTCCTTCTAGAAAGCAAGCTTGTACCACAAATGTAGATGTGTTGTTGAATAATCTGCCCAACACAAACACAAAAGGACCTCATTTTATCAGCGTGGACTTGCCTGTGTAACTCTGTTTGCTGGTGGGGGCCGAGAACGAAGTGCAGGCGCTGTGGCTCTGCACCTCAGCCCAGTGCATACACCAAGGGGCGGTACCCTTGAGGATACAGCAGGGGCTGCTCATCACAAACGGAAAGGCCGCTGAGCATCCCGCACCCACAGAGACGGAAGCCACCACAGCTGTGTCACCAGCTCAAGCTGCTGTAACAGACCACAGACCACGTGGTTCAAACAAGAGATATGTTGTGTGTTCTCACAGTTCTGAGATCAGGGTGTCAGCAAGGGCTTGTCCCTTCCAGGCCTCTCTCCTTGATGCATAGGTGACCATCTTCTCCCTGTGTCCTCAAATGGTCCCCCTTCTCCATGCATTTGTGTTTTAATCTTCTCTTCTTATAAGGTCGCCAGTCCCATTGGATTAGAGCCCACCCATATGACCTCATTTTACCGTAATCACCTCTTCAAAGGCCCTGTCTCCAAGTACATTCACATTCTGAGGTATTGGGGAATTAGGACTTCTACATGTGGATTTGAGAGGATGCAATTCAGCACATAGCACTGATGCTTAACTAGGGTTGCCAACTTTAGCAAATAAAAACACAGGACATCCAGTTAAATCTGAATTTCAGATGAGCAATTAATAATTTTTTGTTGTTTACCTGAAATTCAAATCTTACTGGGTGTCCTGCATTGTATCTGGCAACCCTCTGCTTAACAAACTACTCCTAACTCTGTGGCTTAAAACTGCAGGCATTAATTATTGTTCACAGGCCCACAGATCAGCTGTTTGGGGTCAGCTGATCTTGCATGGCCAGGGCAGCTGGCCTCTCCTCCACATGGCCTTCTCATACTCCAGCCAGTTGGCTCAGGTTTGTCCCTGCGATACAAGAGAAAGGGAATGCTGTCAGGCCTCGTGAGACCCAGCCTCAGAACTGCCCCACCAACACTTAGGCCACATGTTGTGAGTCAAATCGAGTAACAGGGCCAGCCCAGATTCCAGGGTGGAGAAATGGACCCTGCATCCTCTTGGAAAAGGGCAGCACAGGGTGTAACAGGGAGAAGGAAGGAGCAGAGATTCTTTAGCAATCGATCTACCCTGGCAGCCTTGGAACCCCCAACCCTGAGCAGACCGTGACTGCTACATGGTGGCGGCTAAGGCTGGACTGGGCGGGGGGAAGTTTGGTCGCAGAGCTCTGTGGGCAAGTCAGAGTTGTGAGCCATCGTCATGGGGGAGCAATGGTCCTCACAGTGGGGAGGCACAGAGGCTCTGCTCTGCCACAGGAAAAGATATCGATCATAACTAATTATAGGCTCCTGCAGAGTCGTGGGAACTGTCTGTGGAAACAGCTAATCCTGTCTTGCAATGGGCTATAGCTCTGCATACCTGCAGGAGAAATGGTGCTTATGCACCTGGCTGGAGACAGGCAAGGATGACCACATAAAAGTGGGGGCCACTTATTCATCCATTCAACAGGTATTTCCTGAGGGCCTGCTGTGTGCCTGGCACTGTTCTAGGTGCAGAAGATACAGCAGGGAACAAGACAGGCAAAATCCCTGCCCTCATAGGGCAAAAAACAAGACAAGTAAATTGATGGTGATACATGCATGGGAGAAAAATATAGCAGAACAGAGAGCTGGGGACAGCTCAGAGGAGATGGCCATTTTGAATTGGGTGGTTGGAAGTCTGACCTGAGAAAACGGATGGAGAACTCAGACCAGCATACCTCAGAATTACTAGACCTTGATGTATATTGAGTTTCTAGAATCCAGTGGTCATCATTTGGGGACCCCATGCCAGAGTGACAGACTATCTGTTCCTCAAAGGATCTGCCAGCCCCACCGGCACAGAGCTGCAGGGAAATTTCTTCTCCTGACTCCAATCCAGCTTCATGGTGAGAGATGTTTTAAGAGTCAGTTGCTATGGGAAGTATTTCAACTGGCAGGAATTCAAAAGTCAAAAGTGATTGCCTATCAGCCTTCGAGGGCCCCCCCTGAGAGATTTAATGGGGCTTTAGTAGGCATGCTGGGGACGCCTTGGGTGAAGTGGCTCTGCAGCTGGGTGGCTGTGTCCTAATCCAGGATTACCTGCCACGTGCAAGGGACTAGGGTTCACATCCTTTCCATTGATGCCCAAGTAGAATCCTTTGCTGTTGGTTGACAGGATGGGGGACAGTCTCAACTAGTGGGTAGTTAAGCTGAGAAACACTCTGACCTCTCACCTGCTGGTGGCCACAGCAGCTCTGGACAGATGCCCCTGAGGAGTGGGCTTCTACAGGTAAACCAGAGCCAGGGGACTGCTGGAAAAGACCCCTCGATTTTGAAAAAGGCCACCACGGAGTTCCTTTGTAAGAAACTGTCAGAGGCTGGGGCTGTAACACTTCTTGACAACATTCTGTGCCCTGCTTCAGATTACTCACAAAAGTAACTAATTTATTGGATGGCGGGGCTCCAAGGGAGGCCAACAGAGAGCCCCCTTGCCTCCCAACAATGCTCCATGAGAAGGTGGGAAGTTAGTAGGAATAAGAGAAGGTGAGAACTGAAAACACACTGTGGGATGCAGCCCCCACCCTACCCCTACCCCGGGGGAAGCATGAGCCCTACCCGCCAAGACTTTTTCAGCGGCATTGGGGTCAGGGCTTGTGGGACTCAGACAAAGCAAAAGTGCAGCTCACAGAAGTGTGGTCAGGGGGTGAGGGCTTGTTGCACAAACCAGAGACGATTCCAGTGATTTCAAGAGAAAGGTGTTGAACAATTCGAACAAAGTCCTTGCACAGCCACAGGGAAGGCCGATAAATAGCCCCGGCGGGTCCTCTGAGTGGCTACACTGGGAACATCCTGCTACGACAGTGAGGCAGGATCAGGAAGATGTTGGATCGAAATTGCAGAACACCAATGATGACAAGCAGATCCTTAAAGAATAGCCAGTAAAAAAAAAAAATCACCTTCAAGAAAAGATAATTAAACTGATGGTTATCTTCTCAAGAGTAATAATGGAGGGCATGAAACAATGGATTAATAGCTTCAAAGTGCTGAGAGAAAATTACTCAATTGACTTGTGTACCTGGCAAAACTCTTTCTCAAAAAAGAAAAAAAAATGAAAGGCAATTTTAAAGAAAAGATGTTTTCTTTGTTGTACAGGCAACAAAAGAAGAAATAGACATGGGAACTCATGAAAATGACAAACTTTTGAACATCAAAAGTCATTATCAACAGAGTAAACAGGTAGCTCATAGAATGGGAGAAAATATTTGCAAATCACCACAGATAAGAGGTAGAAACAACCCAAATGGCCATCAGCAGGTGAATAGATAAATAAAATGTGGTCCATACATACAATGGGATATTAGTCTGCCTTGAAGAGGAAGGAAATTCTGATGTGTGCCACAACATGGATGAACCTGAAGATAACATGTTTAAGTGAAAAAACTCGACAAAAAAAGAAAAATGCTGTAGGATTCCATCTATATGAGGTCTCTCGAGGAGTCCAATTCACAGAGATTGAAAGTGGAATGGTGGGTGGCGGGAGCCGGGGGCGGGGGGCTGGGGAGCTGTGTTCTGTGGGTGCAGAGGTTCCGCTGGGGGAGATGGAAAGTTGTGGAGCTCGAGGGTGGTGATGGTTGCACAGCAATGGGAACGTAGGGAATGCCACTGAGCTTGAAGGTGATCGTGAAGGTCAATTTTATGTTATGTGTATTTTACCACAATTTTCAAATTTTCAAAATGAAACAGTGAGTTTATCACCAAATAACTGACTCAAAGGAGCGTGTACTCTGTATTTCTGTCTTTCAGAGTTCTTTTTCCTCTGTCTTTCCCAGGCACCACCCTGCCTGCCAGCCCCAAACCTTCTTTCCGGGACTCCATCCCACACCCCTGAACCTAACATCAGATTTCTCATTCTCTTATTAGAAGTTGAGCATTTAAAAGACAACATCAAGAAAGTGAAAAGAGAACCCAAAGAATGGGAGAAATTTTTTTGTAAATCGCATATCTTGTATCTAAAGTATACAGAGAACTCTTACCATTTAATAACGAAAAGATATATAACCCAACTTAAAAATGTGTAAAGGATCTGAATAGATGTTTCTCCAAAGAAGCTATGCGGCCAATAAGTAGGCAATAAGCACATGACAAGATGCTCGGCATGATTAGTCAACAGGGAAATGCAAATCAAACTCAATGAGATACCACTTCACACTGGCTAGGATGGCTATGATCTAAAAGACAGATAACAAGTGTTGGGGAGAATGTGGAGAAACTGGAGGCCTCATACACGTCTGGAGGGAATGCAAAATGGTGCAGCTGCTGTGGGAAACAGCCTGGCAGGTCATCCAACCGCCGAACATAGAGTTACCATATGACCCAGCAACTACACCCCTGGGTATTGACTCAAGCTAAATGAAAACACACATCTACACAAAAACGTGTACATAAATGCTCACAGCAGCATTATTCCTAATAGCCAAAGTGTACAAACAACTCAGATGTCCTTCAGCTGGTGAATGGATAAATAATATGTATGTGATCTATCCAGAGTGTAATAAAATAATATGAACATAGCCACTTTGGAAGTTTAAAATAAAGCAAAATAACCTAAATAACAACAGATGGTATGACTATTGGATTAATGACTACTGGCCTGAAAATTTTTTTAATCACTGTGTTATGTCATCCTCACCAACAGAAATTTCTTCCTTTTATTGACGTAATTGTGCCCCTTCCCTTTCTCATAAATATCCCTTTCCCTGGTCTCCTAATTAGAACACCATGTGGGCTACTGCCCAAATCAGTGCTTTCCAAATAGCTCTTCTTTTGATCTCAAATAAACACTTGTTGCCTCTCACTTCCGCCTGTTATTTTTAGGTCAATAATACAATGGAATATTATTCAGCCATGAAAAAGGATGAAGCACTGACTCATGTTCCAACGCGGAAGAACCTTGAAAACGTTTTGCCAAGAGTAAGTAACCAGGCACAAAGGCCCCATACTGTGTGGTTCCATTTATATGAAATGTCTAAGATAGGCAAATCCATGGAGACAGAGAGTAGATTATGGTGCCAGGGGCAGGGGACATAGGGGGTGGTGGGCAAGGGAAGAAAGAAGGAGGGAGAAGCTAAAGAGCGAGGGGGTTTCTTTTAAGATATTGAAAATGTTCTAAAATTGATTGCAGAGATGGTTATACAGCTGTGTGAATGTCTTATAAAACACTGAATTGTACATTCTAAATGGGTGGATTGTATGGTACGTGAATGACAGCTCAATAAGATGTATAAAAATAAAAGGCAGAGCATTTTCTTTCTTCCCTGGTTATCACCCCAAACTTGCATTCCCAGATCCATCACACACTCAGAAAACCAAGAACCCTCCTGGTTAGCAGAAATCATTCCCCTCAGAAGCAGTTGGTTTGAAGACAGACACATCTATGTACACACACACGTCATAAGAAGCATATTCTTTTATTCCTAGAACATTGGTCTAGTCCTGCTGTGTCAACTAAAAACATAACCTGAACCAGAAATGTGATTGTAAATGTTTCTGGTAGCCACATTTTTAAAAGTTAAAAGGAACACGTAAAATTAAATTATAACATATTTACCCCATTTATCCAACATATTACCATTTCAACATGTAATCCATAGAAATAATTTTAATAAGACATTTTACATGGGATGTGATTTTATACTCATAACATATCTGAGTTCAGACTGGCCATGTTTTAAGTTCTCAGTAGCCACACATGACAGTGGCTGCTGCACTGAACAGTGCAGGTCTGCACTCTTAAAGTAGCACATGACAGATTGATTTGAGCAAAGCCGGAGAATAAAAGAAATTGGTTGTCTAACATAATTAAAGGCCAGAATAGATCTTGTCTGCAGGCACAGCTGGAGCCAGGGGTTTCATCTCCCTCTCCCCTCTCCCTATCTCCTCTCGCCCTCCTGCTCTTTCCCTTTATTGTTCTCTCCCTCTCTCTACCTTGCTCTTCTATCATCTCTTGCCTCCACATTCCACTGAGCTGGCTGCACTCTTAGGCCCCTGCAGTGCCCACCACCCACCCCAGCCCCACCCGCCACCCCGGTAGCTCTTGGTTTACAAACTCACCAAATGCAAAGGCTAGTCTCTCTTTTCGGCACTTTCAGGTGACAAGCTGAGCCTGACAGGAGGAAGGGATGCCGTCACTGGGGTCAGGTGTCAATTGGGGGAGTGGCTAGCTGCTCTGACCAGGAAGGAGGAGCAGTTTCCCAGGACCAGAGGTTGGCAGGCAGCGTCCACTTTGCATGGGAGCACAGCCTGGTCTCTAGGTTTGCAAATGCACACAGCTCTGCCCGGGTATTTTAGTTAATGTGGCTTCTTAATTGTCTGCAACTTACCTGATCTTGCTCCCAAGCTTCTGCCCCACTGGGAAACAGGAACAAAACCTTAAACGTTAAAAACATCTCAATCTACTGTGATTTAAACTTTCACTTTGTTTTAACACAGTCTCCGTTGGAAAAATACTATGTTGACTTTGCTAACAGAGCTCTTTTTTTCTTTTCTTTCTTCCTCCCAAGACGACACTGGGGTCTAAGACAAAGCTTCCTGACGTTAGGGAAGGAAAGGTCTGTTTTTTTGTCAGCCTCCAGTGGAAGTGTCTCACCCCCTCAGGACCACCTTGTACAGCTGTTCAAGTTGAGCACTGCACGAGTCTATGGTGGCCATTAGCACAGACTACACTGTGCATGGGTCTCCCTGGAGTTGTGTGGGCCACAGCCCTGATCTCATACACCTCTGCTCCTCAGCCTCAGTCCTTACTGCATCAGCCTTGGCCTTTGGACGTGTGCTGCTCCTCTTGCCATGAATCTGGATGCCACTCTTCTCCCACACCCTCACCCTCAACCCAGTAGCTTCCTCTTCCTGATTCCTGAATTTTTGGACCCCAATGGGGAAAAGGTAACTACTGTTTTCTGCATCTTGGTACGTGAGGCAGCTTAACACCCAGGTTTAGAAATCCCCCTTCACTCCTGTCCACCGCCTCACACAGGAAGTGAGCACTTCAGCCAGAAGTGACGGAAGAATTCCTTTGCTCTGGGTAGTATCCATCTTCCAGTATAATAAGATTTACAGGGTATGAAAGCACATCTGCGAGTGTCTCAGAATAAGCCCTGTTACACTTTGACACAGACGTTATCCTGCATTTCTACCACCAACTCTGGCAGGGCATGTTAGAGTTATTCTTCCGTTTTTCAGATGAGGAAACTGAGGCTGAAGAAGAGACAGAGGCTTGCTCCGTCATACAGTACTAACTGGGACACTCAGGATTCCAAGCCAGGAATGTCCCGTTCGTCTTGCAGACTGCTCGCTGAAAGGTAAATCTGTGTCTTGAAAACTATTTTTAAGTAATTCATTCCAGCAAGAGACAAGAGGCCTTTCTGGCTCTCCTTGAACTGAAAACTATTTCTGCATCCTCCCCTCTCTCCTTTCAGGCCCTACAAACATGCAAAGAATGACAGGAATGTCACACACCTGTGTGGTGCTGTTGTCAGAGAGACCAGGCCCCCAGGAAGAGAGGGCACTGCTGAGACACACACAGGCGGGGCAGGCACCGGTACTGTCTGGAGAGGGCCCTGGGGGCTTCCTGGTGAGGTGGCAGGAAGCCAGGAGACAAAGAGAGGAAAAGTATCACAGAAAGTGCTCATGAGACAACTGAGCCGGGCAGGGCAGTTTACAGGGACCCACACGGGACCAGACCCGCCCCTGCAGGCCCACTGATGTGGGTGGGCATCCTGGGTGGTAAGTGAGCATTTTAGGCAGGCAGACCTGACATTAGCTGAGGACTCTCCCAGCCAGTGTTTAGTCACAAAAGGAGCAGTTTCCCAAGGAGAACTTCAGCAGGGACAAAGCAGAGTGGGCAGGAGCCGTGATGACCCAGGCGAAGGAGCAGTGGGCAGAGGTGGCATCACCAGCTCAGGGCTGGGCTGCCAGGTGGTACCCGGACCGGGGGACGCGCACCCTGGGGGAGTGCAGGGGTCTCCCCTCCCCCCATCGCAGCCTCCTGCCAGGCAGCTGGCTGGGAACTAGGAAGCACAGTGTGCAGGCTTAGCCAGGGGCACAGAGGAGGGTCTGAGAGCCACGTCTGGGTTCTGGGTGTCTCTCTATGCCTGGTTGGCACTTGGTAATGAAGGTCTTTATGTGGGCAACCACTTGTTGCTAAAACTTAATATAATTTTTATTTTTATTGTATTGTTTTTGCAGTCAACTTCTATTTCTGGCAAGCAATACTGGTCATCTACTTACGACAGTGCCAGAAAGATTTTCTGTTAAATAATTTCTTGAAGTTAAAAAGGGGAGAGTGTATTCAGCGGAAAATTTGAGATAGATGGAAGGACCTACAGTGGCCCCAGGGAGCAAACGAGGTGAGATAAGGGGCCCACAGAAGCAACAGAACACCTGGGGGGCTGTTCCCTGAAAAATGGACCCCGAATCCAGCCAAGCTTCTAGGTTCAATACTTCAGGTACTGGGGGCAAATGATCGGGGCCACCCCACATCCACGCTGCATCAGGCTTGAGGACAAAGGACCTCCTCTGATCAGAAAAGGCTTTAAAACAGAAAGGGGCTTGCAGACCCAGACAAAGGAGATGGGAAACAAATCGTGACAGGCCTGGTTCTTATCAAACAAATCATCCGCAGAAATGTAGAGTTGGGGCAATTAAGAAAATCTGATATACAAAGATATTATTAGTGTGATCATGACATGATGGTTATATAAAGCAAAAATATCTTCAGTCTTTAAAAAAAGTCTCATGAAGAGAGAGGTGCTTTTCAAAGCTGGGCTTGAGGACAGTTCAGCAGGGATCCACCAGCTGTGAGGTGGAGGCTGGAGCGTGAGGCCCAGCAGGGGCTCAGACGCAGACCCCCCAGGGTGAGTCACAACTTCCAACCTCCTGCTTGGTGCCTGGGCCCAGCCAGAGCGGGTGGGTGGTGCCTGGGGGGATCTTTCCACAGGAGGCGGGGATTCAGCCTGCAGGAGGTGGGACCAAAGCCAGAACTGCAGCCAGAGGTGTGGGGCCATCAAATCCTTGCAGCTCAGGGGGAATGAGACCACCAAGGCCAAAGGAAAGGGCTAAGTGATCCTGCTCCAGAATATTCTGTGGCCCTCTTGTCCACACAGTAAAGCTCAAACGTTTAAAATTTTTAATTACTATTTTAAAATGTGGTAAAATACACATAACATAAAATTGACCATCTTAACCATTTTTAAGTGCAGTTAGTTCAGTGGCCTTAAGTGCATTCAGGTTGTTACAAACATCACCACCATTAATTTTCAGGATGTTTTTATCTTCCCAAACCAAAACTGTTTCCCTTAGACACCAACTCCCCATTTCCTCTCTCCAGTCCCTGGTGACCTCTATTCTGCTTTCTGCCTCTGCCTCTGACTATTCTAGGGACCTCATCTACATGGAATCAGGTATTTACTTACTCTTTTGTGACTGATTCATTTCACTTAACCCTAATGTTCTCAGAGTTCACTCGTGTTATAGAATGTGTCAAAATTTCCTTCCTTTTTAAGGCTGTATGTATATATCACATTTTGTTTATCCATTCATCCATCAGTGGACACTTGGGCTGTTTCCACCTTTTGGCTATTGTGAATAATGCTGCTATGAACATGGATGTGCAATGCTCTCTTTTCTGTTTTCTATTCTTTTGGTTTTACACTCAGAAGTAGAATTGCTGGATTATGTGGTAATTCTGTTTAACTTGCTGAGGAACCCCCATACTCTTTTCCACAATACTGCACCATTTTACATTCCTACCAACAGAGCACAAGTGTTCCAATTTCTCCACATCCTCATCAATATTTGTAAGCTCAGACTCCTAATCTGGCATTCAGGATCCTTCAGGACCCTGCCTCAATCCAACCCAGATGGATCTGTGGATGAATGACTAGGAAGTTGGAGAGAAAAGAGGTGCAGTAAATTGCCAGTGGAAGTGGGTGATTGGCAATGACTGGTAGGTAGGTAGGATAGGGGTACAGTGGTGGATCAGTGGTTGGGTGGGTGGGTGAGTTAGATGGAAGGTTGGTGGGTGAGAATTGAAAAGATAGAGGAGGAGACATGACATCATTTGGGCTAGAGTAGGCCACCCCTTACCCATCTCCAGTGCTGGAAGTCCCCACCCCAGTCCTCTTGTGAAAAATACATCCAGGTTAGGGATCATAATGCACTGAAGTCCAATCTGTGGACTTCAATCTGAGGAGGAGGTTGATTGCCTCTGGTGGCCAGTGGTGTGGCACTGCCCCTGCTTCATTCCCTGGCCCACCACCTAGTCACCTGGCAGGGTTCACTGGTATCATGGAGAGCCTCAGGCCAGATCTCTCACTCCATGGAGTCACACACGCAGCAAAAGCTGGATGGTAAACAGGGCTCAGGCACTGTGAGTGCTTAAAGTGGGTGGCCAGCAATTAATTATGGCCCCAGGAAGAGACTGGGCAATCATAGAGATGCTCCAGGCACCTATGCCAATCAATCCATCTGCAGACACAGGCAGCATATAAAAACTGCACGAAACTTCTCAGTTCTACACAATTCATGAAACCCTGAGGTGCAAATGGGCTGACCCCACCTCTCACTGGGCATATGAGCTGGGTCTAGCCAATCAGAACACCTCTTCCTATGGGCCAGAATAACTGGTTCAAATAGAGATATGTGCTGTAAAGTTAGCCCATGCCATCCCTATCCAGATATGTGCTGACTACAGCACTCTCCGCCACAGTTGCCCAGCTGCTAAGCCTAGAGCTGCTGGTAGCCATCTTCAGCCACCCTTTTGAGAAGAGCCTGCCTGAGAATGAAGCCCATGCAGAGGACAGAGGAGGAAGACAGATTCCTCATGACCTCATGGAGCCCCTGGGTCCAGCCATGCCTCAAGCTAGATGTACCCTTGGACTTTTCTATTCTATGAGCCAACCAGTTCTTTTCATTGCTCAAGCCAGTTTAGGTTAAGTTTCTGTCATTTATAATGGAAAGGGGCAGCCAGCGAGGAATGTAGGTTTTAGTATTTCTCAGGTGGTTTTCAGCTGGATGCAGCAAGAATGCTGGGAAGTCCACTTTTCAAACTAAATGGTAAGACCCCAAGTGAGCTGGTAGCCCAGGTTTGAATCTGGTTCCAGCATTGACAGCTGTGTCCATGGGCGAGTGCTGGATCTCACTTCTCTTTGTCCCAGGCCCTCCTCTGCACTGACAATGCTACCAGCTTGTATCAGTAAGTGTCGTCTAGTTGTACTGCGGAAGCAATTCCCCAAACGCCTGTGTCCAGCACAACCGAGCTTTGTTCTGTGCTCATGCCACGTGCCTAGCGTAGGCAGGCTAGAGTCTGCTCTCCAGATCCTCACTCTAGGTAGATACCCAGCCCAGATGTGATCGAAGCCACTTCCACCGACAACCCAATGATGGATCAGAACAAGTCACACAGCCCCACCCAGTCCATTTTCAGGAAGGCCACACGTGCCCACAGAGCAACACCATCTGACAGGCTGTAGGGTCTCCAGGAAGGCCCCAAAGGGACACAGTGGGGTCTGCAGGAGCCTGCCTCCCAAACAGTCTCTGGCCTCTTCTGGCCTCTGGCCCACCGCCCCCAGATACAAATCAGGTACTGCCCTCCTGGCTTCCCAGGGAGCTCAGAACAGCCTGCTGCCTCCTCTTGCAGACAGACCACCCTGGGTCTCTCCTCACTCTCACACACTGCTCACCCACCCTCCTCTCCCCAGTTGCTTAGTCATGCCTGGTTCATTCTTGCCTCAGGGAATGCTCTTCCCGATACCACCATGGCCGCTCCTTGTCCCTCAGACCTCCACGCCACTGCCCCTCCCCAGATGGCCCTCCTGGTCCACTTGGCTGCCATTGTGTCACGTGCCATTGTTTACTTCATACACATGCCTCCAGATACAGTTAACTTGGTGTTTATTTAGCATGACCTACTATTTTCTCCCTACTCAAGTCTGCAGCTCCATCATTTGGATTTAGCAGTGCTGGGCATAAAGAAGGGCTCAGCCAAATGTGCCCATCACAGGCCAGCCTCACTTCTCTTCCACTCGGACACTCCCATCCACATGACCTGCTTGGAGCAACTGGCCAGCCCTAGTATTAATGGCTGATGGTTTTAATACTGTCGATGAGCCGCTGAGCTGGCAATCAGAGGTGCCTGCCTCTCCCTCACTGTGCTGGCTGTAATAATTACACTTGATCACTGCACCGTGAGTGCTGATTGCAGCTCAGAGCTCAGAAACGATTGCCCGCTTTCAGGCAGGAGCCCTGGGTAGCCTAACAAGGGTAATCGAGGCAGGACTGATTATGCCTGAAAGCTAGAGGAGATCGAGCTGTGAGAACACCTCACGTCACACCCCAAATTGGACTGCATTTGCTAAATTTGTTTCCGATACAATTTCATAGTGATTACTCTGATTTCTTTTAGTCATTGAGCCTGGTGCTGAGCATGACACCTGCAGCCCCGGCTGTCAGGACAAACCCATTTTGGAGCAGGAGGCATTATGATTTATGGCCTGCTGTCAGAGTCCTTGGAACAGAGATATTGTGGGACAGCGGGCTGGAGCGTGCCAGCATTTTCTGGGAAATGATATGCTGTGGCCTGCTTTCAGTCTGGCTCTGTCCCTTACCACAGTGTGGCCTTGGGCAATACCTGTGCGCCCCTCGGCATCCTGTCTATACCCTGGGGATAATAACCCCTACCTCCAAATCAGTTCATTCACTGGCTGAGCTCTGACAGTGGCTTAACTACAAGTGGACAACCAGCGTCTGTCATTGTCGTTGCCTGGGGGTAGCCTGAAGATCAGGTACAGAGATAGATACACCCTTTGGCATCATACCTGTCTAATCCACACACACTCCTGCTTCATCCAAAACTATCATATCTGACCCCCATGTCCACTCTCTGGGGCAAGAATGGTCATCCCGGTTGGGCTGTGGACTGGGCCAGAGCAGGCAAATGCTGCACCAACACCTTCTCAGTCACAAAAAAATAAGTAAAGAATTTTCGTGGGATTAGACAATGGGTGTGTGCCAAAAAGCCCAACATTTCCCAAACTGGGTTCCTCCACTGCAAGGCTCCCAACATAGAGTGCTTCTGGCCACAAAAGGCTGGGACATGCAGCCCCATCCCTTGCTGTTCAAGGTGGGGATCCCAGGACTATGGCCTCAGGTCACTGGAGCTTGTTGGCTAGAGGCACCTGGGTCACCCCAATGGGTTCAGGCCCTGGTGTTTTCAGGCTCAGCAGATGGCTTCAAAGGTCCTCCAAGGTCCAGGACACCTGCAGGTTCCCAACACAGAGAAACAGTGTGGCCCAGGCATCACACCACTGCGAAAACACTGGAGGCCAAGAATTGGCACCTGTGGTCAGTCTGGAGTCCTGCAGAGCACCATCAGCACCATGGGCAGAGTCCCAACATGGCCCAGGAGATGCTGCTCTGAACATGAGATGGGTTTGCAGTCTGTTGGCCACGTGGGCCCTCTCTACCACCCAACCCCTCCCAGCAAGAAAAGCCCAGAGCCACGAGCTTTAGCAAAAATGTTTAATCTCTCCTTAATGTGTGTATTTACAAGTACTAAATCTGAAGAACAGTAAAATAGGAAATAGCCGTGTATTTACACAATCTGCTGGCTGAGTGCCCCATCAGCCACGCTGCTCCTGCAAGAGGCAGTGGTGAAGGGTGGCTCAGGCCAGCCGAGCGGTTGCTCTTCTTTTGGGTGGGGGGCCCTGTGGCATTAAAGGACAGCTAATTGTGGGATTCATCTTAAAAATATCTCTCTAAATATATCTATTCTAGCTTGTGTAGCACCAACGACATGAGCCATCACATCCAGAACTGGGAGAAAAACCAGGGCAGAGGCTCTCAGCAAGGTCAGACCAGGAAGGGCAGGAAAGACGTTTGGGATCCTCAGTCTCAAGATGCTCCCAGCCCCTCTGCTCTGGGTCAGGGAGTACAGGGCAAGCTCGAGGTATAGCAAGAGGCCCAGCTCCCAGACCACAAGGAATGAGCGATCTGGGCACTCCTGAGATGCACATGGGGAAGAGTGGAAGGGGTGGCCCGAAGCAGGGCAGGCCATAGCAGCAGTGTCTAGGGCAGGATGGGTGTCCCTGCACAGCACCCGGCGCTACTGCCCGGACTGCAAAGGGGCCTTTGGGAAAGTTGCACCCACCCTCATTGCACAGAGTGGGGCTCCAACCCCAGGCTCCTGCTAGGCCCCCACAACCCCAAGGGTCAGTGCTGGAGCTTGAGGTCAGAGCTCCCGGCACAATGATGCCCGGGGGTGATGGTGGGCTGCCTGGGCCCAGTGCCTGGGGTGCCATAGAGCTGGGACTATGGGAACTAGTGACAAGAACTCAGAGCCCAACTGCACACCCTGGCAGGAAGGAAGGTGCAAGGCATGCTGCACTGGGGAGACGGCAGGATTAGAATCAGCTGACCAACTCGCATGTAAACAGATATTGCTAAAGTGCTTGCGCCTGACGGGCGTGCGCTGTGCGGTGGGCCGCACACCCTTCAGGGCTGGCAGCACCCCTCCTGCTCCCTCACCACGTTCAGCCTTTTGAGGTGAGCATGGGGCCGGCTGTCTGTGGGCTGGGAGGCCTCAGGGAGGGTGGCTGAACTGAATTCTGAAAAGAGGGCAGTGCAGGAGCAAAGAAGCCCCAAACTAACCCACGTGGAACTGGAAGAACAGGGCTCCGATTAGAAGCCAACATCCAGGGAAGACTTTAGGGCATGGCCAAGCAGTGTCAGACGGGAGACAGGAGCACATCCACAGATGGGAATGCAGGCCAAAGCAGTGGCAACCAAAAATATGGCCTGACCTCTAGTAACCAGCCTCAGCTCTGTCCCCGCCCCTCCACGTCGGCCCAGGAATGAACCCATGCAGGCTGCCTGAGCTCCGGCTAGTCATCCACAGCAGTGGGAGGCCCAAGCCCTGCTCAGTGTCAGGAGCTTCTGGAGTCAGGAGGTTCTTGGATTTCATGCCACTCCCCTACGTGAGGGGTCAGACACCAACCTCATCTCCAAGATGTGCAATCTGGCTCACGCTGCTTAGGAGGGGGGACCCCAAGATGGGCAGCCCGGGGGCATGGGGCTGGCCACAGTTAGCTGTCCCTTAAAGTCCATGGGAATCTTTAGTACCGTCAAAAAAGTGAACTTGAACAGGGGGCCCGCTTGTCTGCTTTCACAAGTGACTAATTAAAAAACATAAAAAAGGGTCTAACAACCTCTAGTATTCAACACTTGCAGCTTTAAAAAGATCAGGTCAGACTAAAAGCTAGCACAGTCATGCAGGAGTCCACAGCCCCTCGCCCCGGAAGCTCTCAGGGGCCGGAGAGAAGTTCTCTCCTTTTTATAGCAAAACAAAACCATGACAAACCGCAGGATGAGGGGCGGAGGCCTGGGGTGCTCCAATAGGAGAAACTGGCCACTTGCTCTATGACCATTTGGTATTGCTTTCCCACTGCCTTAATTTCTTATTCTAAATTGTAAAATTTCTCCTCCTCCAGTCAACTATACAGGACCCCACTGGGGCTGGAGACTGAGGCTAGAGCCATATATATATATATATATCTATATATATATATATATATATATATGTGTGTTTGTGCATGTATACACACACACACACACACACACACACACACGTGTGTATGTATGTATATATATATAAAATAATGTACAGGTTTTTAATTAAAAATTTGTTCTCTCTTGCTCACTGAGGGCAGGGCGGACAGAGCCAACCAGCATGCCCTCTGGTCACTGTGTTCTGCCCAGCCAGGCCAGCGAGTATGGTCCAAGGGGCCCTGCCATGGTCCTGGCTGCCCAAGCAGAGTGCAGAAGGATTTCTTTGCTCCCCCTTAAAAAACAAAACAAAACAAACAACAGTCCCCAGATGTCCCACTGCGTTGGAGGGACCAGAACGCTGCTGAGATGCCCACCTGGAAGCTGTTGGAAGGTGGGTGTGAAGAGCAGGGGAGACGGGGGGTGGGGGGAAGAGAATGTTGAGGGCTGCTCCCACGAGCTCCACACTGGAGAGCTTGCCTGGAGTCGATGCAGTGCAGGAATAAATAATGGGAACGTACGCTCATGACCGGAGCCCCAGGCTCCAGTAGCTCCCAGAGGCACAACCCTGAGGACACAAAGCGAGTCACTGAGTCCTTCTGGAAGTCACTTGGGAGCTGTGAGCACCGCCTTCCTGCAGCACCTCCATAGGAGGGAGCTGGGGGCCTCTCTCTGGCCAAAGAGGACGTGGCTCCCGCCTCCGTGCAGAGCACGCGTGCATCGGAGGGTGGTGGTGCAGTGGGAGCATGAGGGTGCCAGACATGGCGGCCGGCAGGCAGCAACAGCCCAAACCAACTTCAGCTCAACTTGGCTGGGCCTGGCATTCAGCCTCCCCCAGGCTGCCAGCCAGACCCTGGCCCTCAGCCTCTGCCTGGGAAGCGGGAAGGCTGACCCCCTCCCAGCTCCTTGTCCTAGCCCTTCTGGCCTCAAGGGGAAACCGAGACTGGCTTCCCACCTCCTGGAGGGCTTGGCCTTATCCCTCAGGTCTTCAGTAGTCGGTCACCCAAGTCCCCCAAGAAAGCCTCAGCTACACTTGGGCTCCCACAGCCCTGGAGCCAGCAGCTCTGGGCGTAGGCAGAGGGTGCTGCAGGCACTGTGTCACCCACACCAGTAATACCAGGACCCCCTTCCAGGTGGAAGGGGGAGGGGAGGCCAGGAGGACACCGGCCAGCATGACCACCCCGAGCACACGGGCACTCGGCACAGCTGGGGGAAAGCTGCCTCCGGAGACCTCCCAGCTTTGGCTGTTGATCGGAGGTCTCCTCTGCAGGCCCTCTCACGTGTCTCCTGCTGGGCAGTGGCAACAAGGTGGCTCAGCTGCTCAGGGCCATCGTGTCCACCACCTGCTCCAGCTTGCTGCGGAGCCGCTGCCGCCGGGCCTGCTCGTCCTTCTCCAGGGCCGTCAGGATCTGCGAAGGCGGGTGGAGGTGTTAGTGGCCTGGCCAGGCCGCTGCTCACTGGTGGTACTTGAAAGCTTGGAGGAGTGTACACAGTGGGCACAGGATGTCGCCGTGGCTGGAGCAGACACCCAATTCCTTCCATTCTCAGCTGAGGGACCAGGGTTTTTAGCCTGGACCCCCAGGACCCCGGTGTGAAGAATGAGTTTCCCTGATCACCATTCCTAAGCTCAACCCCCAAAACACCAGCCCCAAACAAGGCTCTGGCCACAGCCAGCCCTTCGTGTCCCCTTGGTGCAGTTCCCCATCTGTGGATGGGCTTGGCCAGGACACGATGCCACCCCCTGGACGCCCCCTCTACACTGCAACTCAGCCTGGTGCTTCCAGACCCGAGGACACAGGAGTACTCCGAGCTCGCACTGGTCCCTGCTGTCACATCAGCTTGGCGGCACGTGACAATGCTACCATTTCCCTCCCCGCAGTGCCCCGGCTTCTGTGTGCCCCTTAGAGTGCAGCTCCTCAGAGAACCTCTAGCAGGTGTCAGTCTCCCAACCCCCAGGGGATATCACCGTGTCACCCAAGATCTGCTGCCTGTCCTTCTCAGCCCCAGGACATTGGCCCAGCCTTGCTTCCTGACACCCAGCCCCTACCACCTCTGCCTCTCAGTCCTAGGGCTCGGGCTGTCCCCTTCCTGCTCTGGACTCACCTCCAGGGTCATCCCCTCCAGTCTCAGCTGAAGGTCCTTCCACTCACTGCGGAATCCCACACCCTGACCCTGGAGCCCAAGTCTCTCTGGAGTCACAGCTCCACTCGCCTTAAAATTAAAGTCCATGGTGAACTTCTCAGACTTCCCTACCCACTGTCACTCACTCGGCATGGCCTCAAACCTGGAGTCACAGCCTATAGCCAGTTAGACAGCAAGTCCTGGCCCCTCCTACCCATGGCTACAGCCCCGAGGCCAGCATACCCAGCGACAGGCCCCTGCCTCAGCTTCACCTCCTCCTCTACCCGGCACAGCTCTGACTTAGTCTCATGGCCTCCACAGCCCTGCAGCGGGGCCTACTCTGGGCTCAGAGCCTTAGCCGTGGCCACACCCATGCCTGTCCTGCCTCTCCAGCCCTGCATGCCCTGTCCAATTCAGCCCATAGTCAGTCCTCCTTCCTCAGACATCTCAGAGACCAAAGCTCTGTGCAAGCAGATGGCAAGGAGGCCTCCTGAGGTCTCACTCCTGGTCAGCAGGAAAGACACTAAGGAAGGGTCTGGTGCACCATCCTGGAGATGTCCTCCCAGGCCAATCGACCCCGTAATGGGTCCTCAGGAAAACACGTTCTCCACCTCGAAAAGCCACTACCATCTGCTGCCCCACAGTCCCATGCCCCCACACTAACTGGAAGCATGGTCCTTGAGCTGTTGCAACCCAGCTTGACCCTGCTAGGCCTGCCAGGTAGTCATACAGCACTGTATCCCTGCCCCAGCAAGCAATGTGGCCAGTGGGCATGCAGAATGGAGAAGGCAGGTGCCTGGCCAGCCCAGAGGCCCAGGGAGGAGTGGGTAGAGCACAGTAGGTGACAGAAGGGTCCCAAGGAGGGAGCCCTGCTTGACAAGGACTGGCATGGGGCTGAGCAGGGCAGTGTGAAACAGAGGGCTTTGGGATAAGCGGCTGTGTATGTTCACCTCATCCTTGTATTTGGTGATGTAGGAGTAGATCTCGTGCAAGGCGCTCATGCTGTTGAACTGGCTCAGGTGCAGCCGTGACTGCTCAGCCAGATATGCACTCATGTCCTGGTCACTGATGGCAGGCATCTTGGCAATGTCGGCATAATACCTGCAGGCAGATAGCAGGCCAGGCACATGAGCTGGGTCCCGACTGTCAGCCCACTGTCCACCCCTTACACGCCAGCCTCACCTCTCCACCCAGCTCTTGTAATTGGGGATGTCCTTGGCGTAGAGCAGCTTGTTGGAGGGTGAGTCCTTGCCCAGCTTGTGCTCAGACGTGGAGCATGAGTCCATGAAGGTCTGGGCCACCACTGACAGGCAGGCATCCGTGATGCTGCTCTTGTGGATGTCAAACACGAACTGCGGGTTCTTGATCACATTCACCCAGAAGCGCAGGGGCAGGCTGCGGGAGGGTGGGCCAGGAGCACAGTCAGACAGGGCCTTGGTGCCCCTCTGCACAGCATAGGAAAGAGGTCAGCTAGCGGCCTTGTAGCTTTTCTGGCTCTGATCTTCACAGTGGCCAAGGATTCCCACAGATGAGGAAATTGAGGCCCAGAGAGGGGTAGGGACTCTCACCCCTCTGTCTCCTGCTACCCATTCTCCTGGAGAAGAGTCCCACCACCCAGTCACATATTTAGATGAACACTCGCACACATTTACCCCCTGCTTCTGCCCAGGAAGTATTCCAGAGAACACATCCCCACAATGCACCTGTAAGACAGCCATCAACAGGGCTACCCAACAGCCATGAGCCTTATGTAGCTGTTTAAATTAGAAGTAAACAAAGTTAAAAATTCAGATTTTCAGTTGAAGTAGTCACATGTTAGATGCTCAGTAGCCAGCCACACATGGCCAGCAGTCACCACTCTAGCAGACAGAGAACATCCTGTCAATGCAGAGAATTCTCCTCACAGTGCTGACCCAGACGGTGCTGACTTCCCCTGGTGCCCCATGGAACCCCCTCAAAGCCCATGGGCCGCCCAGGTGGAACCAGAGGCGCAGAGCTGTATCCAGGTTTGGGCAGTGGCAGCATGTAGAGGCTAGTGTGCTGGGAGGGGTGAGACTACTGGGAAACCAGGAAGGAAGAAGCCAGAGGCATGGGAGCTTCTCTGAGGATGAGAATGCTGCTGGGGAACGTGGTGACGCTCAAGGAGATAAAAGCCCAACTGGGCAGTGGCTGCTAGGAGATGGGGTGCTAGCTACCTTGCAGGGAGGGAGCGGTGTGAGAGTCCCAGAGCGTTTGCTGTCACTACCGCCCCTCCCCTAATGGCTGGCACGGGCCTGGCCCGCCACCCCTGTTTCTCACACAAAGACCACATTCACACCTAAACGCAGCTGTGCACATCCAGGGACATATGCAGCACATGTAGGTGAACACACACATGCACGTATGTGCACACATACCCAGCTCCCACACCAAAAGTAGTCTTTCAAGTTGACGCAGAGGCCAGACCCAGATCTGGAGCACGGGAAGTAGTGGATGCCTCTCAGATGGTGAGTTAGGGAGGCCCACATGAAGAGGGGCTGACCACAGCAGGGAGACAGCTCACCCAGGCTGGCCTTTCCCCTCACCCTTTAGAAGAGGGACCACAGGGGATGGGCCTCCTGCAGTAGCTCAGCCTCTACCTCGCCTGCTGTGCCCTAGCACCCCACTTGCCCCACTCTGGTACCCCACCCCATAGGTACCAGTTGCTCTTCCAAGTGTGGCGCACATCTGAGTCGTGTATCTGGTGCTGGTCAGCCTGCTCGTCCAAGAAGTCAAACATGTACTTGATGGCCAGCGGCAGAGCGGAGCCGCGGTGCGCTGTGCTGAAGATCGTCTCAAACAAGTCATCCACGAACTTCTGCAGTGTACCCTGCAGGCAGCAGAGGGCACAGAGCTCTAGGGCACCACTGGAAGCCTCTCACCTCCTAGGTGACCTGGGCAGCTGACTGTGCCATTCCTGTGTCCCTGCCACCTGCCCACCCATGCCTACCTTGGTGGCCAGCAGCCGAGTCAGGTAGATCTCCGAGACCATCTTGCTGCCGCGGTCACCCTCACGCTGGTCTAGGTGGTCATGGTTCTTTACCAGGTGCCACAGCTTGGTGCCGCTCTCCAGGTCGGGTGTGATCATGGGTGTGCGTGAGCGCAGGCTGTCAGGGCTACTGGCTGTGCGCAGCATGCTCTCTGTGGGCACCGTGCCATCAGCCGGCAGGCCAGCTGCATACACAACCCACACCCCGCCCTGGCTCTGGCTGTGTAGGCCTGGGCTAGCAGCTCCCCTGTCTGAGCCTCAGTTTCCACATATGAAAAGTAAGGTTGTCAACCCCACCTCCCTGGGTTACAGGGGACAGAAGGTAACATGCTGTGTGTGGGTGTGCCCTGTACAGGGAAAAGCGCTGCCTCCAAATTGAGGGAAAGGCCAAGTGTCCAAGTGACAGGCTGTGGCACAGCCGCTCCCAGCCTTTGCATGACCTTGCCCCAGAGGGGCCCAGGAGAGGCGTCCTGTCCGAGTGCGTGCACCCTGCCTACTGCCCTGACCTGGCCCCTCACCGTATCTGCTGAGGGACTTGGTGAAGGTAGATGAGTTGGAGATGTTGTAGGCAGAGGTCTGTTTAGGCACCAACGCCACTGAGGACCCATCCGTCACCTGTGGGCAGAGGGCCAGGAGACACATGACCCACCATCGGGAGCCTGATGATACCCGCAATGACACCCCCAGCCTTTCTGTTGCTGTGCCTGATGGCTAGTCACCTCACCACTCTGAGCTTCAGTTTCCCTGCTGGTGCACCTCCAGGGCTACTGGGACAATTAAAGGGGCCCAGTGTAGGGCCCAGGACGGTCACACATATGACCCCTGTCCCCTTTTCTCCTCGACATTTGGTACCCACCCACAGCCAAGTGCCTGGACACCAGCTCCCACAATGCCCCGGCGCCCTGAGGAAAGAGGCCAAGCTGTGGCCAGAGGGCAGGAGGTCTGGGGTCACCTGATAGTGAGCCAGTGTGTTCAGCCTCTTCCAGTCATTGTCAATCTTGGTGGTGACATCCTCGTCCTGTAGGATGATGCGTGCCATGCGACCCTGGCGCCATTCTGAGGGGGAGGGGAGCACTGAGGGGTGGGACCACAGGCAGGTGCCTCTACTGCCCTCTCCTTCCTTGGCTTTGCCTCTTGGCTCCAAGGAGCACAGGCATCCTGGGGGCACTCGGTTCAGGGCCTTGACAGCAGAATAGCAGCTCCCATCCCAGCTCAGAGCAGGAAGCACATACCTCTGCAGTTAAGCCCTGCGTACTTCTGGTGCAGCTGCCCAAGGCAGCCCGACCCGTACGCCTTCGAGTTCTGGGAAACTCTTCCAACTCTTCAGCCTAGCATTTGAGCTTCCATGCTGGCCGCCTGACCTCTCCAGCCACATCTACCACAGGACTCCCCAACCCTAGACGTGCCCTGCCTCCTTTGGCCCTCAGTACCTCGGTGGGTCTTCCTACCTACCTGGATCATGAGCCACAGTGGCACCCGCCCTCCCCCCCGCCGCCCCACCCCCCCACCCAGCTATAATGGCCCACCTTCCTCCTAGAGTACGTGGGAACCCCAATCCCTGCCTCACCCCTGGACAAAGCGGTCCTCTAAGCATACTCCCTGATTCTGTCTCCCACCCTGGCCTGCCCACATCGAGCCCAGCCTGTCCAGCCCTTCCCTCACGCCCTCCTCAACAGCTCCCCAACCCCATAGCGTCTAGCATCTTCCACCCGTGCCTGGTGCCTGACCTGCAACAGGAGGCCCTGCTTGGACTCCTCCAGCTAAGCCCCTTACGTGCAACAGGAGGCCCTGCTTGGACTCCTCCAGCTAAGCCCCTTACGTGTAGCCTCCCAGACATACCCCCTGGCAATGCCCCTCTCCTCAGGGTGCCCACCTTAGCACAGCCACGCTGCCGACCAGTACTCACCCAGGTCCATGTCCCCAGCCTTGGGCCGCTGGGAGTAGGGCACACCCTTGTACACAGCATCCAGCAGCTTCTCCTTGACCTGCGTCACTGTGTCACAATTAAGTCCCTTTACCGGCACCTCAGGAGCGTTTTCATTCTCAGGGTTCACACAATTCAGGGTCTGGGGGCAGGAGGGGTACAGCATCAGCCCCCAATCTCTCAGGGGGCAGGTGCAAAGGAGAGTGTGGGGGGCAGGGCAGGACTGTGGGTCCGCACTCACCAGTGTCTTATAGTCGATCTGCTGCCGGATAAGCTTGTCCTCGCTCAGGGAGTAGCGTGCCTCGCCTGTGATGGCGTCAATGGGGCCCTTCTCCATCTGTTGCTTGATGGCACAGTATAGCATGAACAGCGGCTCCCCCGCACACTCCTGCGGCAGTGGCAAGTGGGTGGGTGTTAGGCTTCAGTCAGGACCCCCAAAGGCTTCCACCCTTGCTCATGTGCCACCCACCCTTCCAGCACTTCTGCATCATTCCTACAAGGAGAAATGAGCAACACTTCCAAATTCTTCTAAGGAGGCAAGTAGAACCTTGGTTCCAGGGCTCAACGATGACTGTCCAAGAGAATAAATAAGTTAAAACAACAGAGCTGCTGCCCTTACGCATGCCAATGTGAAAATCCCAATGTGACCTTAGCAAGGAGGGCTGGGGCATATCAGAGAGGCATACGATGTAGCCAAGCAGGGTTTCTATCACAAAGAACAAAACCCTGAAGTCTCCCCAGCTCAGGCCTTAGTAGGCCCACTGCCCCAGTCACCAGCTGATGCCCCAGCAACCTACTCGCTAGTCACTTGACCAAGGTGACAGCACTACACTCGGGATGAAGCCCAGGGTCTGGTCTCAATCTCAAAGACCCAGGCATGAGAGGACCCTATGCCACAGAACACTAGGCATAACCTTGATCTGTTGTTGGTTGTTAGAGGCCCACCCACTTGGGACCCCTGTCCTTGCAGGCAGAGGGCTGCCCTCCCTGTTACTGGAGAGGTGCAGCTGCCCCGTCCCAATGTGGTTCAGCAGCACCAAAGTGCACAGGAGTCCAGAGCCAAGACCCCATGGGGTGGCCGCAGGCACTAAGTGAAGGTCTGCCCTGCCCTCCACCACTGTCTTTCGGCTCCCCTCACTGTGGCCACAAGGGTCACCTCCTGCTCCTCCTACCACCCAGTGTCCCATCTCAGGGCCATGGCACCTGCTGTCCTTACAACCAGAAATCTCTCCCTCAGGTCACCACTGGCCCTTCCAGATTCCACCCAATGTCCCTTCTCCGAAAGGCTCTCCCTGACCACCAGGCCAAAGGTACTGGCACACATAGCCATCAGGGCCCTGCTGCAATTCCTAGCTCCTGTCGCTCTCTTTGCTACCACATCCCTGCTGGACTGGAAGCTGCCTCAGGGCCAGGGCATGGCTGGCTCACCCATGTCACATCCCAGTGTCCAGCACAGAGCCTGTACATAGGTAGGGTTCCACACAATGCTGGACAACAAATGCCATGCGTGAAAAGAAAAGAGCTGCCAAAGGAAGAGGCTCATGTCCTTACAGCAGGCTGACCAGATGTACCATTTTAAATGGGACAGAAAACAATGAGTGGTACTATCCCATTTCAAACGGTACATCTGGTCAGCTCACCCTACAGCAAAGTGAAAAAAGGTGACAGGAGAGCTTGCTGGTCCTATCTGTTCCAGAGCTGCCTGCAACTGCAGGTTCCAAGCCTCAAGGGACCAGGCTTGCTGCATCCCCTGAACAGGTAGGGCCCTACCTGAGCATGGGCACAGGGTCCTTTGTCACCTGATTGAGTTCAAGAGTAAGTATGCCCCAAACAGGCAGCATGCTGGCCTCTCCCTACCTCGACCCCCACAAGGCACACGAACAGCAGCTCTGCCCCATAACCAGATGCTCTGGGAAATCTATCAGCCAAAGACTCTCCAACAACATGCCTATCTCTGAAATTATGTTTCATTTACAAACTTGGCTTCATTAAATCAGCTGGGAAGGAGGCAAGAATGGGGTGCAGCACAATGAACAGCCGCCTCTCTTCTGCAAACCTCATCTGAAGAGAGCGTCTAGGGGACAAGATGAAATACCCGTCTTAGGTTGCCCCAGCTTGTACCTTGCAGAAGAGAAAGGAATATCTCTGCAAGTCAGAGGAAAAAGGTTGTTGGTCCAGGGTTACACAGGGCATGAGGAAAAGCTAGGATTCTAACCCAGATCCATATACCTCTAAAGCAACTGGCCCTTAAATGCCAAGTGTCCTTGGAAAAGGATGAGTTGGACACCTACTCCTGGCACAGTTGGCAGGTGCCCCAGTGCTGGCTCCAACCCCTCCTGCAAGGCCTGCCCGTGTGGGGCAAAGCAGAAATGAAAGAGCTAAGAGGCCAGGAGACAGGAAGTCCCAGCATCCAAGGATTTCACCTAGCCCCATAACTCAGTTTCCTGCAGTGAGGGGAAAAAGGATGTTCTCAGATGTCTCCCAGCCACAGCTCTGAATGTGGAAAAACTACGAATTAATTCTCAAATAAAAAGATGATATAAATATAAGTCATTCTATAAGTGATGTTAGGACGAGTGCTTCTCCACTTTGTGGGGGTGGAAATCAAGTGAGATCCCTACCTCACACTGTACACAAATAAGTCATTTCTCAGCACAACACAGGCGCTATAAAAGATAGAAAGTTTGTATTTAATAAAACAACCCTAAAAAGCAGGCAAAGAATAAAAAAGACATTCAAAGAAAAAATAAAGGAGATGTCCAACTTGTTAAAGAAATGGCAACTAAAGCAACAAGCTGTCAATTCACTGGCAAATTATCAAGTTGGCAAAGATGGAAACGGCTGGCAAAGCAGATGCTACCCAAGGCCTGGGTTAGATTCTCACTGAATTGGTACAACTTTCTTCTCAGGACAACTTGGCAGCATATATTCCAATAAAAAAATAAAACTGCACATGCCTGATCATCTACAATCACTCTTCTGGAAATCCACTTAAGAATTAACATGGCAGGCAAAGGTCACTGAATCAGCATGCTGGCTGCAGGACCCAGTCATGGAGGTAAAAACAATTCAAGCTCTCCTGAAACCCATCAGCAGTGCAACAGTTAATCAAATGCCCACCATCCACTCTAGGGAACATTAACAGCTGTTAACAAGAATGAGACAACTGCCTGTGTCCTGACCTGCAAAGATGGCCACAACACTTTCACCCTAGGCAGGGGAAGCACGGTGCAATGCAAACTGTATGATACTAAAAAGGAAAAAACCTTACAATGAAGAAAAGATACAATACCAGAATTCCTCCTTAGTATCAAAATCGTCTCTACTTATAGAGATTTGCTTCAGTTCAGAAACGAGCCTGCGAGGGGACACATCAAAACACTGACAGTCATTGCCTCAGTCCTTTATGTACTGATTAGGTGTGCTAAAATGAGCACAGATAACTTCTAGTTAAAATTTTGTTGTTTCTAAAGACAGCAAGGAATTAAAGGGATTTGGGTTGTTTAAAAACAGTCCGTGGCACTCTAACAAGAAATGAGCTATCAAGCCATACATAAAAAGATATGGAGGAACCTGAAATGCATATGACTAAGTGAAAGTTATTAATCTGAAAGGCTCCATACTGTATGATTCCAACTGTATTACATTCTGGAAAAGGCAAAACTGTGGAAACAGTAAAATCTCAGTGGATGCCAGGGGTTGGGGGAAGAAGGGATGACTAGGTGGAGTACAGGGAATTTTGAGGGCAGTGAAACCACTGTATGATACTATAATGGTGGATCCATGTCCTTTTACATTTGTCCAAATCCACAGACTGTACAACATCAAGAATAAACCTCATCTAAACTACGGACTTTGGGGGATAATGTTATGTCAACATAGGTTCCTTGACTATGACCAATGCACCACTCGGTGGGGGATCTAATAACAGGGGTGCTGTAAAAAACATGAGACACATGGGACACTGTCTTTGGACTTCTGCTTGACTTTGCTGTGAACTGCTCTAAAAAATAAAGTCTATCTAGCCCAAACATGGGCCAATGGATAAAAAGCTGTGTTATCACAAGGAGAAATTTTTCTTTTCTTTTTTTGGTATCTATATGAGGTGATGGACGTTAACTAAACCTTTTGTGATAATCATTTCGTAATATATGTAAATTAAACCATCGTGCTATATACCTCAAACTTATATAGTAAGGCATGTCAATAATTATATTTCTTAACAAAACTGGAAAAACATAAGACAGTGCAATCACCCCTCCCTCGGTATCCACAGTGATTGATGCCAGGCCCCCAGCTATGCTCAAGTCCCTTATATTAATATAAAATGGCACAGTATTTGCATATAACCTACAGACATCCTCCTGTTTATCATCTATAGGTTACTTATAATACCTCATATAATGTAAATGCTGTGTAAACAGTGGTCATCCTGTATTGTTTAGGGAATAATGACCAGAAAAAGTCTGTACCTGTTTAGTATAGACACACCCATCATAGGCCTAACTACACAGTCCGTAACAATGGAACATCCTGTTTTCTGAATATTTTTAATCTGTGGTTGGTTGAATCTATGGATGTGGTCCACAGATACAGAGGACCAACTGTATACCTTAAAAACAAAAACAAAAACAAAATAAGTCTGTGGAACAAAAAAGTCAGTGGCCAGCTAATGTGGATGGGAGCAGCCCAGGCCAGCACCAAGTACCTCTTCTTCATGCAGTGGGTATGGCAGGCAGTGCCCCTGCCCCCTGCACGGCCCTGGGCCAGCTCCTGCACAGCACGTTTCCTCACCTGCACAGTGAGGAAGCAAACAAGATTTGGGAGTAGGGAAGTCCTCTGAGAAAATCAAAGCACACCTTGGCCCTGCTCAGCTACTGCAGTGGGACCCTAAGTGGGAACCAGGGTGGGCGAGTGTTCAGCTCCGTGCAGGGCTCCCAACACTCTGCCTTCTGCTCCCCATTTCCCTTCTTCCTGCTCCCTTGGCTAGGCCTGGTTTCCCCCTGTCCTGTCTCTCCATGAAGCAGCCCCCACCGAAGAACCCAAAGCACAACTCCTCGATGTGAGCGCCACTCAGCAGCTCTGCCTGCCACGCTTCCTGCCACCTGCCCCTCCACTCAGCATTACAAAGAACACAAGCCCAACCTGGCTTCTCAGACTTGGTCTGTCAAATTGAGTCCCCTTTCTCTGCCTCTGGAGACTTGGGAACAGATGGGTCGAAGCAGCTAAGAGAGCCTGGACCCACAGGTTCATGTTCTTTAAACCTTGTTTCTCCTGGCTTCCAGAGGGCAATTTAATGAGCATGTAAACCTATCACACACAGTCTCACAGAACTTCATAGGAAATGCCTAACTTGGTGTTACTGCATAAAAAGAACACCAGTGTCTACTGGACACTCCACAAGCCTGAATTCTGGGATTGCCGAACCACCTCCCTTGGGGATCTCCCAAGAAGAGTCCCAACCCAACCCATCTTCCCTGCACTGCACTGGACCTCATGCCCACATCAGAGCTGGCTAAGTCTTGCCCTTCCATTACACCCTTGTCCAAACATCACCCACTTCCCTCAACAAGGGTGGAAGGGTGGGGGATACACATGCTTAGTTCATAATGTGGTTTGCGCTGCTATGAGAATCGAATGGCACCCCTGATCCGACAGGAGGCGGTGTCCCGATTCCCATTAACTCTCTCTCCCAGCCAGGCAGGACTCTGCTCTGGGTACCTCTCAGCCACAGTAGCCTGGGCCAAGCAGCATACTAAGTGGAGAGCTGAAGACCTCATGGGTGTCCCTGATTCAATAAGGACACAGGGAGTGGAGGTCCATGGCTAAGAAGCAACCATGAGGAGATTCAGACCCACCTTGGCCACTAGGCTCCACTGCCCATCACCCTGGCTATCTGCAGAGCATCTACAGAGGTCAGAGGTCTAGAGTCCCCACTACCCCCACCTCAAGAGAACATCTGCCAAGCCTTTAGATTTCAAGAAAAGCTTCATATCTGGATTTGAATGATCTCTCACTTTCTGAGTGCAGGTGACCAGTCCAACCATTTACATACAATTCAAAAAGGATCCACTTAGACCCATGTCTAGCCTGGTGCTGCAAATTTACACCCTCTGTTCTCTACCCCATTCTGAGGACAGCCATGGGTCTCCAAGACCCATCTTCTGGGGTCAAGGGGCTTCCTGCAGCCTGAGCAGGAGCTTGTCTGTGCAACCCCTTCCCACAAGGCCCAACAGAAGCCCAAGATGCCTCTCCACGCTAGCCCAGTACTGGATGGTGGACACATGAAGGCCCCTGCCTGGGTGTCCCCTTCCTTCCTTAGCTGCAGGCCATAGGCACTGTACAGAGAGACCTGGGCCTGTATCCAAACTCCAGCTTAGCCAAACACCAGCCATGGGGCCCAAAACAGCTCGCTTCAGAACTGGGGCATCCACTCCTGCTGGGTGAGGCCTGAATGACCTCACGGAGAGTGAGGAAAGGGGCTAATGGGTGCATGTCACAGGGGAATGCATGCTGATGCCCCAGTCCCCTGAGTCACTCTGGGCTGAGACCCCATGTGCCCATCCATCTCCGGTCTCCTGTTTCCTCTCATACCCATCCATCTGTCCCTGACAACCCCTCAATGTTCTCTCTTTTCAAGTCCACCTACCTTGAGGAATTTGTACAAAAGGAAGGTGAACCAGTTGGTCAGCATCTTCTCTGCCACTGACTCAGTCCTAGAGACAGACATGGACAGGGGTGACATAACTCCCACTGCTACACCCACCTACCATGACCACCCTCGCTATTGCCCCTTCTTGCAGCACTGAAGGTCAGGCTTTGAAAGGTACCCATGGGTGCTGGGCAGCGAGGGGGTTGCTGTGGATACCCCAGCCCTCGACTTGGAGCAGGTACCTGAGCATGACGCAGGCCCAACACAGATGACCCCAGATGAGGCATTCCCCAGAGTACACCCCCTGTCCAGCATACCTGGTCACCACCACCATATCTGGTCAGAGTAAGCTGAGGCTCCCCCTAGAACTGAAACAGCAGCACCTCTGGGGCAGGAACCCAGGGGGGCCTCTGGCATATGCAGGTAGGAGATGTGAACTCACCGCCGTAGCAGCAGCTTGGGGTGGTTCTTGCTCTCCAGGTTCTTCTCGATGAGGTCAGACAGCAGCTGCTTGAGCACACCCGTGGCATACTCCATCTCACCCTGCAGGGCCGTCATGATGAGTGAGGCTACATTCCCACGGTCGCGCATGGAAAAGCTGCGCTGGGCCTCCAGTGTGCGGATGAAGGTCAGCAGGAAGTGCTTCTTGGTCAGCAGCTGCCCAAACAGCGTCAGTGATTTCTCCACGTTGGCCTGCACCTGGGGAGGAGCAGGGCCTGCTCAGATCCACACAGGGGCACCCAGCACTGTCATGAAGGGTCGGCAGGGATCTTCTAGCTGAGAGGTTGTCTAGGCCACGTGTATAATACATGGGCAAGGCAAGACCAGAGAACAGGCCTCAAAGATGGTGACATGTCACCCTGACAGATGTTTGGGCCCCAGTTGTCCTCAGCAGAATGGATGTAGCCTGGCACCTGCCCCTACTGCAGGCATACCAGGCATACCAGCTTCACTGAGGGGTACAGAACAAGGGCCTGCTCCTGCCACCCTCTTTGCAGCCAACTGTGGGACTGGTACCTCCTGCACCCTGGCTGTAGCAGCTCAATACCCCGTCTGCTGGACAATAGGAGCTTATATTCATGGTTTCACTCTGTCCTCACCACAACCACCACCAACAAAACCATCCTCCCCATTTCACAGAGGAGGACACTTTAAGTCCAGCAAGGGAAAAGGCTTGTTTAGGGCCACATGGCATGGAGGTGGAAAAATGAGGTGGCATGCAGGCATGGCTGACTCCAGGGACCCTGCTTCCTTTCTTATCAGTTCCAAGGCTTGTCAGGGTAGAAGCCAGGCTGTGCCACAGGCCACAAATGACACATGCTCTCAGCACAGACAGATAGGTGACAGATCCCAGGCAGAACAGAGTCAGTGCTAAGAGAGCAGTTGAACCAACACAGCAGATGGCAACATCAGGAGAGAGAAAGACCTGACAGGAGGAGGATGTGGAATCCCCAACATGGCAACAATCCCAGGGAATTCCCTGAGCCAAAACCAGAGTGACAGGAAAGCCCTTTTAGGTTCAGTTCGAGAGGGAACATCCCACCAATGGAATTACAGGGGGGAGGGAGGTCCCCCAACATGTGAGGTGTGCAGTGATGGGACGCCTTTAGGCAGAGAGCATGACAGACAGAATCCCTGGTTATTCCTAGCTGGAACGTGGGCTCCCGGCCTGCCATAGGCAGCGGTCTCCAGCCTTTTTGGCACTGGGGACCAGTTTTGTGGAAGACAATTTTTCCACTGACCCAGAGGGTGGGGGTGGAGGGGTGGGGGATACACATACTTAGTTCATAATATAGTTCGCACTGCTATGAGAATCAAATGGCACCACTGATCTGACTAGAGGCGGAGCTCAGATAGTAATGCAAGCCATGGGGAGTGGCTGTAAACATGGATGAAACTCTGCTCGCTGGCCCGCTGCTCACCTCCTGTTGCGTGGCCTGGTTCCTAATAGGCCACAGATTGGTACTGGTCCATGGCCCAGAGGTTGGAGACCCCTGCTGTAGGGGAACCCCAGAGGACATGTGGGCCAGCCCTCTTCCCCCTGGCCCAGCTTTCCGAGGGCCTCCGTGCTATGTCAGTCATGAGTTTCTGCCCCAATCAGCCACAAAAACCCCAGCTGGGCACCCACACCTCCCAGCATGCATGACCTGGGCCCTTGCTCAGTAACATTTAGCATTGAGAACCACCCAAGAGACAGGCCATGTGAGCTGTAGGGAATACGAGATGGACTCAAGGGCCCCACAAAAAGTAGGCAGTTGGAAGGAGCCCTGAGGGCAGAAATGAGATAAGCTCAGGCCAGCAGCCCACCTCCATCTCCTTGAGCACAGGGTGGTCCTCAATCCCAGGGAAGAGCACCCTCATGGCGTACGTCCTATAGTCGAGGAAGGGGATGCCAGCACCATCCAGGTCGTTGGTCAGCTCATGAATGTCCGTCTGCAGCTCTGCAAAGGCTGTGGCCAGGCAAAGTGTCAAGGCAGTGGCACACTGGCCCCCAGGCCCCCCACTCGGGGTTGGGCTCAAACCCGAGCTCTGCTGTTCACTGGCTGGGTGACTTTAAGGAACCTACTGCAGCTACTTGTGCCTCCACTTCCCCAGTCCCAACACAGGGACAAAAACCCCTCTGTTTCTCTGAGTTGCCACAGGATTAGCCAAGAAAAGAGCAAAGGAGGGGCTGGGACCGGGTCCAGGCTAAGGACTGCTGCACCTCACTTGCATGTGGGAGTAAAGTAACAATGGGGGTGACTGTTCTGCCACCCAGGGTGCCTGCTGCCAGCCCTGACTCCCTTAGACGGCTGCCGGGGACAGAGGGGGCGTGGCCAGGTGTGGGAGGCACTGGGGGGCAGAGATCTTGGGACCCAGGGGCTGAGGGCTCCCTCCAAGGCCCACAGCCGTCCACACTAACTGCCACCACATGCACAGCTGAGGCCGGCTCTTACACTGCCTGCCCATTCCAGGAGGCTCTGCCTCTTTCAGAAACAAAGGCGGGCAGGGGCAGGCCCCAATGGAACATTCCAGAACTGTGAGATTATCGACTGTACAGCAGCCCAAGGGATGTGCTATGTGATCAGGAGCCAGAGGAGTGCTTCGAGGGCTTGGGGAGATGGCTGGCAGGTTTAATTAAGATCTGGGCCTTCATCTCCTAGGCACGACTGCTGGGAGTCTGGTTATCTCCACCTGGCTGCCCTGGACTGCCTGCCAGATGCTGCACCCACACATTTGCCCCAATGGATAGTCATCCTTGCCCTGAAGGAGGCTCCTGCCTGCAGAACTCCTACCCTGGCCCCCACACACCTGCCATGCTCCGGTCAGGACTACCCAGTAGGCAGGAGGGATGTTCTAGGACTGAGAGGGGGGCTCCCGGATCAAGCAGGGTACTGGACAAAGGGACCCCCTGGTCCCAGTGAAGTTAACAACCTGATGCCAGGCCCATTACAGGCACGAGGCTGTGATGCAGTGGTTTAAATCCCACCCTGCCACTTAGCTACCCTTCCTCATCCAAAAATGGGAACACTGCTGGTGTCTGCCTTCTAGAGCTGTTAAGCACTCACTAGTCAATATCTACAAAACGTTCAAGTTGTGCCTGGCACCACACAAACATCCCATAATTGTCAATTATCATTAGTGCTGCTCCATTTACCCCTTGTAAAGCCCCAGACTGCTCAGACGAGGCTCCAAGGGGTGCACAGAAAGCCCAGGATCATAAGTGGGTAGGAGCTACCTAGCTCATGGTCCCAGGGACCCAGCCCTGAGAAGCCATCCTATATCCAGCCAGGGAAGCAGGTCATCATGGGCCAAGACTGCTGTTAGCTGCCTAGAGGCCACGGCATATGCATGGGAGCTGAACACAACCTTTAAGTGACTGCTGTGCAGTCCACAGCCCAGAGCCCTGGTCCTAGTGCCCACCTCCCTGCTGCCAGCACTCAGTCCCACATGCCCAGCCAACAGTGGTGCCCTCAGCTCTGTCAGGGACAAGGAGGGGCTTTGGTCTCACTGGTCTCTCTGTGAACGAGGCAGAGATAAGCAACCTCTGGGGAAGTCTCTGTTCAAACTTGGGGCCCAACACACTGGCTCTTCCTATGGACCCCTTCGTCCACCACTCACCTATTTCCAATATCTGTGGCCCCTGCCTGCCAGAATGCACCCGACTCCCTGGACCACCGTCACTTGCCCTTGGGGTATACCCACTCTCCATCAGGGGCTTCAGGGGCACAGGCTTAAGTGGGGGGGGGGGGGGGGGAGGACATGTGACCAGGAGTGACATCAGGGATTGGCCAGAGTTGGGCACAGTGGGGAAAATGAGTTCACCCACTATGGCCATCTTGTCACCACAGGGAGACAGGAGCCCCATGAAGGGATTCCTGAAAATGGAGCTGACAAACTTTTATTCTGGAAGCCAGTGCACACTGAACTTTGCTTGCAGAAGCCAGTCTGAGCTGATTTGTGCCATTCACACCCCAGGGTCATGATGGACATATGCCCCATCTTAGGAAGATAAGCTGCAGCCTGACTCCTTGAGACAGGGGCTCCTCAAAGACAAAGACTAGTGTAGCCCAGGGTCTGCATATGCTGAGGTATAAAGAAAAGGCCCCATTTCTCAGCATCATACCCAACCGCACACACAGAGCCACCATCACACTAGCCCGGGTATGCACGTTGCCCACCCTGGAGGCTCTGCACAGACCAACAGGATACCACCCATGACACCCAGTGAAGTGGGCACCAGCACTGTGCCTACCCTTCAGATGAGGAACTCAAGCACAAATGGTTACATAGTCATCTAAGGAACTAGAGCCAAGCTGGGGCACAGATGTGGGCTCTCTGGCTGAAGAGTCTGTGTTGGAAACAGTACCCACAGAAAATGGGCCTGCCCCAGGCCCCAGTCAGGTCCCAGTCAGGCCCCTGCCTACCTCCCTGGGACCAAGCCCAATACAACAAGGTCATCAGGAATACTGTTAACTGAGTGACATCAGCAGGCCCTGCACCTCTGGCACCCCCCCAGATTCCCAATGCCCACAGCTCCAACAAACCTTCCTTGCACTCGAGAGCTACTCGGGACTCCAGGTTATCCATCTGGAGCTGTAGCCGCTTGAGGGTGCGGTCAGCATCGCGTGACTTGCGCTTGTAGGCAATGAGCACAGCCACAATGACCAGGAGTAGGAGGCCCCCACCCCCACCAATGCCCACGATGGCAGGCAGGGTCAGCAGGCTGTCCGAGTATACTTGCAGCATGCCTGGAGAAAACTCGAAGCCACCAGCCCGCACCTGGGGGGAGAAGAGGTACCGGCTGCTCAAGTGGCACAATACCCACTCAACAGTCCTTTGTCCCCACATCCCTGAGGTCCCCATAGTACCTGCCCCTGGCTCAGAGTGCTCAGAGGAAAATGGGGACGCTGGGGACCCAGGATAGGTAACCAGTCCCACCAGGAGGCATGAGGGCTGGGCAAGGGTCAAGCTGGGGCTCGGACTGGAGCTGTGCTCTCTCTGGCTCAGAGGCCAAGCTGGGGCTCCGTCATAGAGTTAGGGATGCCCTAGGTGGGGCCAGGTCAGTAGGTCAAAGGCAGGAGGGACCCAGTGGACCAGAACTGGGGCTGAGGCACAGACTGCCTGGCCATAGACGCACCGTGACCTTGTGCTGGCCTGTAAGATTGGGTGACTCGCAGAGCAGCTGCGTCTCTGACACAGTGAGGGTGCAGGGCGTGGAGCCGATGAGTACTGTGTAGTTGAGCCTCGAGTTTCCCGGTGCTGGTGGCAGGAGGTTCCGGCCCTGTGAGAGTAGGGGTGAGCCAGAGAGCTCACCTGCTTGTGCCCCCACCCCACCCCCTGATGGAGGCCCACCTTGAGGATGAGTGGGGAGCTAGGCTTCAGCTCCAGGAGGCCAGTGGGGCTGAGAGGCTCCAGCACAGGGTCAGGGAAGTAGAGGAAGGATGAGGTGTTGAGCACTAGCAGGGCACGCACGTCATCCATAACAAAGCCCAGCTCATCAGGCCGCTCCCCCAGCTCAGGTGGGCTACGGGTGGGGTTGTCCACCGAAGGGGCCCGGCACACCATGGTGGTGTCATTGTACACCAGGCAGCTCTGGAGATAAAGGTACAAGGACACTGGGCTCCCTGCTCCTTGCACAGAGCCAGGCCCCCTGAGGGGCTGCAGCCATGCATACACGCATATACACACACACACACGCACGGCAGCCAGGGCCAGCTTCCTTCCCCAGGCCTCCAAACACAGCTGCAGCCATGGTGGCTTGAGCTGCATGGAGCAAGGTGTGGGGTGGGTGTTGGTGGGCAGAGGATGACTCACGTTCTCCCTCTCGACACCTCCGTACTTGGCCCGGATGCGGGGTTCTCGGACAGTGGCCAGGTTGGTGCCCGTGACTGTTAGGAGGGTCCCTCCACTAGAAGATGAGGGGGTGAGGGTCAGGAAGCAAAGCTCTGCCTCGGCCCAGCACAAACAGGTGGGGCCAGAAAAGCCACCTGGCTTCCTGGAAGACATAAACTCAGCACCAAAATTCCGATTTGTAGCAGCCACATCTCATGGCTTGGACACCTTATCTTTGTTCATTTTTTTAAAGAGTGCAGTATCACAAAGTTTACAGGGATTTTTATTGCTCATCCAAAGCACAGCAGTGACCAGAGTCATAAACTTTGCTGTTTCTATTCCCACCCCCAGAAACAGACCAGGGCAGCATAGGGAGGCTCCGGCCACCCCCTGCCCAGCCCTCAGTCATGCACTACTGTTGTAAGGAAACTCCATCAGAAGTTCAACTGGTTTCTCCAAACAAAAAATTTGGTGGTGGGACCACACAAGGAAGGATAAAGAGCCCAGCACAGAAGCTTTGTCTCCAGTGGCATCGTGTGGGACAGAGGGGACCCCTGGGCTTCAGAGCAGTCTTGGGGAGACTCACCTGTTGATGCTCCACTCGGGGTCGATCTTCAGGATGGTGGGGTCCTCGGTATAGTTGTACTTCACCTCAGGGTTGGTAAGCTGAGCACGGTTGATATTGATGACGATGGGGGCGCTGCCAGGGCTCTGACCGGGGGGTGTCAGACACCGGATCTCCCGGGAATTCCTCCTGGAGGGGCCCAGTGTGATAGTCAGGACATGGTGCTGGAGCTCACCTCACAGGTGGGATAAGTATCTAGGCTCCATCACAAACAGGCGTGTGGGCAAGTTACTCCCCAGGCCTCACCTGCCCACCCGTAAAACGGGGCGACACCAGGACCTGCCTCCAGATGGCTCGTTAACTGTTATGGTCACTTTCCCAACAGCCCCTCTGAAGGGCCAGGAGTGTGTCTGCCTTCTTCTTCCATACTGCCCTCTCCTTCCATACTGCCTTGTTTGGCTTACCTACGAGCTGAGGGATGGATCTTGCCTGACTCACTCATTATCCAGGTGACCCAGCCAGCAAGCCTGCCCGTGCCCAGACTTGCTCAAGCCCAGGCTGGGTCGGGGGTGGGGAACACGAGCAGTTCTGTTGGGTGGGAAGGGGCCTCACAGGGCTCTAGCACAGCCTTGCTGCAGCCCAGTCAGTCGCCCGGGGATGACTGCCAGGACAGAGCCCTTGGAACCGACCTGCCCACCTGCTGTGGTGCAGCCTCCACTCAGCCTGTGCTTCTGGTGCGGGAGAGCTGGAGCACCAAGCTCAGTGCCAACTCTGGCTACACTGAGTGATGCACACGCCTCCCCCTCCATGCTGTCTCCCGATGTGAAACTGGGGCTAAGCCCGGGTCTGGGCTGTGAGTAAGCAAAATGAGTTAGCCACGGCAGAGGGACTGGGCCACCCCCCATTGGGCAGCCAGCCAGTCACTGCCTACACCTGGGTCTCTGTCCCCTCAGCTCCTTCAGCACAGCTGGGAGGCCCCGCAGCCACCAGGCCTACAAGCATAGCAAGGCTGCAAATACCAATAATTAGTCTGATAACGGGTAATTACCGTAGGAAAATATTTAAAGGGCCGCTCCATTATCATCCCTAATCTAAAATTATCCACTTCAAGCCTGAGGACTTTTAAGATTTCTTTTTTCATTCTTAAAATTGTTTTTAAATACTTACTATATTCCTAAGGGATCCCCTTACCCCAGGACACAGAGATTGTACCCAACCCTTGGGCCGAGGCCCTGCCCACCTGCCAGCCCTGCCTGCCTGCCTTTCCCACTCTGAGGCAGCCTGTCTCAACTGTAACCTTCTCTGCTGCTAGTTTCCATAGTGATCACCCTGGCCAGGCTCTCCACACTCCCCGTTTCCCAGGCAACAGGAGGGGACATGCAGTCATCTGAACCAACCACCACGAGGGAAAGGCGGGCTATGCCTGGCCCCCGACTCCCCATGCATAACCCTTACCAGGAGAAGGAGCAGGGCCGGCCACCAACAGACACAGCCACGTCACTGCCTGCATTCAGGTGGCTGCCCTCGATGCCAATCCAGGTGCCCCCTGAAAGAGGCCCCCGGGCAGGGCTCACGCGGTAAAAGGTAGGAGTCTATAGGAAGAAGAAACTTGCTGGAGTCCGAGGAAGGACCTACGCCTTGGGCCAGAGGCCTGTCTGCATCTCCCGCTATGCCCAGGCACTGTGCTCACTGGCTCTCAGGCTCGGCCCACAGGCAGAGCACACAGGAGAAGCTAGAGTCAGACCCCAGAGACAAGGAGGAGCAGAGGAGACCAGGAGCAGTGGTGTTGCTGCACAGGGGGGACTCATGGAGAAACAACTGGCCCTTCCCTTGAGGCGGCCTTTGGGCCAGGCCCAGCCCTGCAGAGACAGGCCTCACACCTCCCTCAGGCTACTTAGGAGGAGAAGGCCCTGGGACAGGTGGACTGGGGCTTACCACAAAGGTGAAGCGCTTGGGAGATAGGGCCCGGAAGTGAGGAGAGCAGTCCCGTACGCACACCTCCACCAGGGCGTCATGGGCCCGCACCATGCTGGCATCTCCGACCTCACAGACGATCCTGCAGGGGACCAGGGGCCTCAGTGGGCTCCAGGGGCCAGTGGGTTTCAGGACCTCACCACCCACCTGGGAGGCACTCACTGCTCAGCGCTGATATACTCGCTCTCCACAGGACTGCACAGCACCTTGCCCACACGCACGCCCAGCTGAACATCCTCAAAGCGCAGACCCAGGTTCTCGCCCATGATGGTGAGCCTTGTGCCTCCCTGTCGAGGGCCAGTCTCAGGGGACAGCTGTGAGGAGGCAGAGGCTGGGAGGTTGGCAAGGGCTGTCCCAGGCCAGGAGGGGCTATGCAGGGGGGGGCAGCTGGGCAGTTAGAGCCAACCCCCACCCTGTTGGTCCAGGAGGTCCGTCTACCTTGAGAATCTTGGGGTCTGCGCAGCGGCTGCCACCATGGCGGGCATGCATCCACACAGCAGGTGAGTCGGCAGGGCAGTGGTGGCGCAGAGAGCAGCGGCGCTCGGCCACACACCAGCCACACTCAAAGCGAGGATCAGCTTTGAGGCAGAGGCCACAGCTCTCTCGCAGGGCTGGGCACTTGTAGAGGTGGGCTATTAGGGGTGGGGGGACATAAATCAGCTGGGCTCACCCACAGCCCGGCCCCAGGGGCTGCCCCACCTGGCTCACCCTGGATGTTCTGAGGGTTATCGATGACAAAGTTGTTGTTCCATACCACTGACAGGTTCACAGGCAGATCACTGATGTCATTGCCCTCATAGGAGTACTATGGACAGCAAACAGGGTGGTCAGGTCACAGCCCCACAGGATCAGGTCAGGGCTTGGCCCGCTCTGGGACTTGGCACAGCAGTGTCTGGGGGCACTACCTATCCAAACTGGCATTTCCAATCTGAAGTCAGATGCCCCAAAGAACCACATGCCAGTCACCCAACCTAGGGAACTAAGCCTCTCCTGCCATGCCCAGCTCTCCCTGTGTCCCCACCCCCAGGTCATCCTTCCTGGTCACCATAGCCCCCATTCTTCAGCCAAGCCTCTGTCCCAAGCAGCTACATGAGGCATACCCTCAAGGGTAACCTCTCTTCTTCCCCCTGTAGTCAGCCCCACCAGGAAACCAGGACTTCCCAGCTGGACCCCTTGAATGCGTAATCAATGATGCTCTGTGAACCTCTGTTTCTTTGTCTGCCAGATGAGCTCAGTAATCCTTATACTAAGACTGCCCTGAGCTGTAAGCTGTGTGACTGCCGTGCCCTGGGCACAGGCTGGCATAAAGCACTATCAGGTGAGGGTTGGCCACCACTGGAAACTCACTGCTCTCCTGACTACATTCTTTCTGAACAGATGGGGAAATCAAGGCCTGCCAGCATTCACAGAGAGCCAGGAGAGGGCCTCGGGACTGCCAACTCAGCACCACTCTCTCCGCTCACCAGAGGTTTTAGCTCTGCAAAGATCACTAAATCCAATGGGCTTGATAAAAGGTTTTGAAAATTCCATCCTATTAGATTTCAGGCTCCAAACATGGCTGCTTCTTGGCACTCAGGCAACACTGACCCGCTAGTGTGCAAATGCATGGGCAACCGTGACAGTTTCTGTGTCTGACCACATTTAAGAAGCTGAGTGCTTGGGTGCTACTGCCCTGACCTTGGCCCTCCTGAAAGTACTGGATGATGATGGCATGTGGGCATTTCCACATACCCTTGTTCTGGCCTCTGCACACACATCCCAAAGACCCCACACAAAGCCACATCTGTGTGTCCTACCACACCTAAGCTGCCCACTCCCAAGTATGAGATGTGCTCTTTCCAAAGGTCTGGGTGGCTCTTGGCAGGGTCCCAACTACACACTCAGGCACACCCGAGGGGCATGGCACTCATCTGGGGAGCCCAAAGTGTCTCCGAACATCTGACTGGGCTTTGTCCTTTGGCTCATAAAGAGAAACCAGTTCCTAAGGCTGTGGGGGTCACCAGCACAGTTCAGCAGAAGGCGTCCCCAGAAGTCCCCTGCTGGCTTCAGCATGCCTTACCGAGGAGTTCTGGCACTGCAGGCTGGAGCTGTTGAAGCGCAGGGCGGTGACACGGGCGGGGCTTCCCGGGATGTGGAAGAGGCATTCGTACCCACGTTGGCCCGACTGTGGCTGTGGCAGGTTCCGGGCAGCCAGGGTGATGGGCTTCACCACGCCCACCGGCACATAGATCTGGGTGGAGGGCAGGATTTGCGGGCAGTCCTGAGGGCGACAAGGCTTCGGCTGAGCCCAGAGTTGGAGGCCAGTGAGCGTGGTGTTATCCCACTGCAGTCTGTGCACATAGCCGGCGCTTCTCCAGGGAAAGCACCACCATGCCCACTTTACACTCCAGCAGACCGAGGAACTCAGAAACAGCCAGCTGGGATAGAGGCAGGAAGCCTGGGTTCTGTACTCTGCCACACTATGTAGCTACACTGTGTGCCCTGGGGCAGGCCCTCTCTTCTCTGGGCCAGTGTGCCCTGCCTAGTGTTCTAGGACTCCACTGTTCAGCCACCAAAGGGCCCCATCTGGCCCACAGCTGCCAATGCCCTTGAGACAGAAGCAGCCAAGAGTAGGGTGTTGGAGCTGCAAGCTCAGTGGGAGGGGGCAGGAGTGCATGTAAAAATAACCAGAGCCATACAGGAAAACAGTTGAGGCCCCCTAGGGCCAGCATTTCGACAATAACTGATGCAACAGCCCAGCTCCCTTGCAGTACACTGGCAGCCGCCGCATGAGGAAACAGCCCCATGGGCACGCCATTGAGCTGGGCTTTAAATAGAGATGCTGAAAACAGGCCGTAATCCCCAAGGCCTGCAACAGTTCCCAGTGCAGCATGGGCCTGGGCCCAGCTCCAGCTCTGCAGAGGTTTTGTGGCCTGAGTAGGCCCCGCAGTCTGCAGGGTGTCCCCGTCTCCATCCGGGGGGGCCCTCAGCTATGCCAGCACCCCTCTGGCCACTTGAAAGGGTGCTCAGCCCAGCCCCCAAGTCCAGGGAGCCCGTTCTTACCTCCCCAGACCTTGGCTGCCCCTCCTGGGTGCCCAGCAGCCCTGGCTCATCCTGGCCACCAGAACTGGTCTCACTGTCACCACACCACACACCTCCCCTCTACAGACACTATCGCAGTTTCCCGGGAGATGAGCACCACTGGCAGTCTCAGAGTATAAGCTCTGGGCCTTGGCATCTGGGGACCCCAGCCATGAAGAGGGGTGAGCTCAGGTCCCTGACTCCTTCCAGGCCCTCTGAGTGAGCTGAGACAAAGCTGAGCTGGGAGAAAGTTGAACAGTGCAGAGGAGCACACCGGGGCTCCTCCTTGAGGGGGCCTACCTCCTCGCATTCAAGGGGGCTCTGGGTCTGTGAACTGGCCCACGTCTGCGAAGTGAGTGAGGGGCCACAGCTCTGTTTACTCATACATGATTCAACACGGACTTTCACTCACGTGACCTACAACTCTCCTGCTTGCACAGGTCAAGTAAGAATTTAGAAAACTGCCCCTCTATTCCACTTCTTGGGATACCATGACCAGGACTAGTCCCTCCTGGTAAGGAGGCTGCCAAGGGGAAGGCACCGGACCCTCCTTTGGAAAGGCCAGCCACCCCTCTCATTCCTAGAGAGGCCAGACTCAGCATTCCTAGCAGAAAGTCCTGGCAGCTGGGCTCAAGCCTGTCGGAGCGAGTGTCAGGTCTGCTTCAGGGGTGCTCCACGTGGGGCCTCTGTCAGGTCATCCACCCAGAACCAGGCGCCTCCTCAATGCCCTTCCCTAACATGTCCTTCCAGCCTAAAACAACCCAAACAACTGTGAGAGAGCAGGGACAAAGCAAAGAATGCAGTTCTCAGGAACTCCTTGCCATGGGGTAAGAAACCAAGACAGTGTGGAGTGAGCATGCTCCTGAACGAGGGGTGGCCCCATACCAGCCAAACCAGAACTAGGCATGGAAAGGGGGCGGCCAAGTCCTTCTAAACAAAGTGGGTAAGTGTGGGTATGTTACAGTTCTTAAAAACATCCCCATTAAATCTGAGACTGTAGCTTATGAGGGGGTGTCTGTGGAATGAATCTACCCTCTAATAACCCTCCCAGAAGGCCATGGTCACCCCCAGCCCAGTGCTGCATGGGCAAATTCCTCAGGGGGGTTCTGCACTTGCTGTTCCACTTCCCCTGGCCATCATGGCCCACAGCAGCCCTTCTGAGGTCCCCAAAACCTCAGGGTCACTAACCCCCCTGGGATCAGTTCCACCAGCTTCCTGCTGTCCCAGGGCCTCTACCCACCCCTAGGACACCTTCACCCAGCTCCTCCCACAGGGAAGCTCACTGCCTACCATTCCCCTGGCTCTCACACCACCCACTCCCATAGAAAACTGTTACCTGCAGATGCCCACAGTCCCTGCCTGCTCTCGGCCTGCCCCACATTGCTGTCTTATCCCATGAGGTGCAAGGAAGGTCCAGAAGGTGATGGCTGGGAGAGTGGCCAGGGGAGGCTCTATGAGGAGGGGCCCACAGCATGGCAGGGCCCTAAGCATGCTGCATTTCCTTTGCCCCAGCCTGTCCATGAAGTCCAGACCAGCTACAGCCCCCAAGTGCCCCACGGCCAGGGAACCCACACCCTCCAACCCTGTTCCACCCACAGGCATGGTGTCACTGCAAAGGAAAGGGCCCTGGCTTTAAGTCCCAGCTCTGTACCCACAGGACAGACAAGGGAACCCCTGCCTGTCCTCTGTCTATCTGGCAGGTCCTGGGTTGGCCCATTCTGGTTCTGAGAGCCTGGGTTCCAGGAGTAGCAGCCCTATTGCTCCTAAATAAAATTAGTGCCTTGGCAAGGCTCCAAATAATTACAACCTAATTACTACTAGTTACCACGTAGAACATCAGATGGCTCCAGGAACTGACCAGCTACCCTGCAGATTAGTCTGACACATTCCCTTGTCCACATGGACTCAGGGCACCAGGCCTGTCCACACCTCACGCTCCAGGCTCCCACACCCTGTATGGACAGTGCCCTACCCACATCATTCCCCGGGGTGGGGGTGGTGGGGGTGGGGAGGCATTGGTCTGCAGCCCCCATGCAGATGCCCAGGGATAGGAGTTGGTCTGAGGCTTCTCCATCTCCCCGAGTAGTCACAAAAAAGACCCAGTGACCACCAACAAATGCCACTGGCTGACTTCAGGCCAAGACAGCTCTGAAGGATATCTCCAACCCACAGAGTTCTTAGTTGGCATCCAAGCCACCCACGGGAGCTGTCCCAGGCCCACCTGCGGGCATAACGAGTTCTGCTGTACTTCCAAAACCCTGCGCCCCCCAGTACAGCCTTACCTCAGACATGTTGACACGGCCCTCCAGGAAGGCGCAGTCAGCGGCATTGTGTGTGCACACATGGCGGTATTTGCACCAGTGACAGGGGAAGGAGCCATTGACACATGACAGGCAGCTACAGAAAGAGAAGTGGGCAATGAGGCTAGGCATCTTGTACCTCCTGGTTGCACAGAGGGCCGCACCACCCCACACCTCAGTTGTCCCTCCAGTGGTCTTTCACAGACCCATCCCACAGCCTCTGTACCGGCTGAGCCTCCGCCTGCTCAGAGAGGCCTTCTGTGTTAGCTGGTCTCACCTGCTCAACTTCCTGGTGCTCTCCTCCCTCTTCACTGCTCTTTCCCCAGACCCTCAACACCTGACAGGCCACCCCAGAGCCAGCTGAGAGAACTTTCCTGATGACGAACATATCTAAAGCCTACACCATCCACTAAGGTGACCACTTGGCCACACCAGGACACACATGACAAGTAGCACTGGAAGTGTTAGTAGAACTAAGGAACTTCATTTTAAATTCCACCTTGTCTTAACTTAGATATAAATTTCAATGACTAGCTGCTTCCACAGAGCTGGACCAAGCTATGGGAGATATCCACCATTCCGCCCAAACAGAGGCTCTGCCTGGGAGAAGCCTCTTCCATTTACCCTGACACATCCCCAAGGCCCAGAGAAGAGTCCCTGTGGTGTCTTGGCCCCCGCAGACAGGAACAGCTGGCACCTCATCTCTACAGCCTCCATGGCACCCTCAACCCCCAGGCAAATGTCACTGGCTACTCTCAAGAACCTCCCAACCCACTGGCCACCCAGCTTCTCCTGAGACTCAGTCCCCTCCAGCTCTGGAGTACAAGCCCCCTAACCGAAAGATCCCAGCCCGCCCAGGAGAGACACCGTACCCTGGCAATAAAAACACCCAGGCCGTGTCAACTAAGGCAGGCATGGCTGAGGATGAACCCCACGGCCCCCAAACCCTATGCTGGGCACTCTCCAAGTCAGGCTTCGGGCCGAGGGTGCCCCTGGGCCCAGTGCCTCAGCCCATGGCAGGATGCACAGTAGGTCCTCAGCCTCTCCTGTTCTTCCTTCCTGCTGCTCACAGCTGAGACAAGCAGCTGACAAGCATCCAGGCCAGCACCAGGGAGAGTTCCCACCCTAGCTCTCTGTACGCCACCCTCTCCATACTCTCAACCCCTAGCCCCCACCTGCTGCGACATAAACCCAGAGAAGACCCAGAGCCCTACATGTCCCAGAGCGACAGGTACTGAGCGTCCTGTCCCACTACACACCATTTTCTATCTAGATGATACAGCAGCCTTCCCCTGAGCTCCCTGCCTTGCTCTGGGAGTGTCCAGAGGGCATTCCCTACACAGAGGTGGTGTGAATCGGGGCATGTCACTCCCATCCACCCTATCCGCTCTGACCATGGCCCAGGCTTCAGGCTCATCTGGCCCCTCTGTCTGGCCAGCTGCTCTCTTGCAGGTTTTGCCTCCCATCCTGACTACCAGGCACGCTGTGCTATGCGTGCCCCACTGGACGTCAGTGTAGGAAGCTGGGGACACTCACGACTGGTGAACACTGCAGTTGTAGAAGACAAAGTCCACGGATGCAAACTTCTTGCCCGTCTCCTTGGACTTCAGGTAGAGCTTTACCACCCGCTGGTCTCCTGCAGAGCAGTGCAGGCCCAAGTCACCAGGGCCACTCGATGTCACCCAATCCAGGACCCCCCACATAGGGCAATCTTCCAACAGGGTAAGACCTTGCCAAAGACCCTCCCAAGCACCAAGTGCACGCCTGGCCGCACCCCAGCCCCTACAGCTTGTGGACCCCTGAGCACACTGGATGGGCCTTCTGTATCTGAACTTGTGGTCCCTGCCTTCTGCCTACATTGGCCCCAGGTAGGCATCTGCTCCTTACCCTGCCATCCTCCTTGGTCACCATGAGACACCCATTCACTCTGTCCCCAGCAGGTGGCCCCTGTGGGCTCTGCCCAGGCCCAATTGTAGTGCACTCACCCTGGCCCTGCGTGATGGGCGCCACCTCCCCAGCAGAGGGTGAGTAGCAGCGGATGCGGCCGTCCTCCAGGACGCTCTCGGATTCCGTGAAGTCCTCAAAGGAACAGTTGACACCAACTGAGAGGTCAGGCACGTTCCAGGCCTGCAGCACAAGCTGTGGCAACCAAGGCAGGTGGTGTAGGGGAGCTGGGTCCCATTGCCCTGCCCATCCCCACCACCCACACTGGAGGCCGCACTCACCGGGACCTGGGACATAGTGACGGAGACATTGCGAGGCTGCACAGTCAGCTGCACACACTGCAGCAGGTCTGAGGCAAAGCGCTGAGGCTCCTCTGCCCGCTGACAGGCATCCTGACGGGAGCAGCTATGGACAGCAGGGGCTGAGTTTGGCATGGGCAAGGAGGCCTGAGTGACCCAGCCCCAGCCCCTGCCTAACAGAGCCAACACCCACACTTGGGGAAGCCCACCAGCTTTACTGTACCCCACCTTTATTTGGGTGGGCCTGGGCTGGCTGTCACTCAGCCAGTCACAGGAAACTGCAAACCCAGGGTGCCTCGCCCAGAGGAGCTTACAAGGAAGCTGTGACCACCTGAGGTGCAGAGCAAGGCCATATGGAGCAGAGACCTCCATGACAAGGCACCAGGGCCCTTCTGCCCGCACCCTGCCCACATCTGGACTCACATGCTATGCAGGACACACCAGCCGCAATGGGGGTCCCGGGAGCCCAGGCACAGCTCACACGATGTGTACTGTATACAACTCTCGACGGGCACTCGCATCACCTGGCAAAAGGGGGACTCAGCATCAAGCCCCTACAGGGCCCATCCCAAGGACCCCTTCCAGCCTCATCTCCTTGGCACCACCATGTGCCCCCCAGCCCCACACACCAGGGATACCCCCATGTTGGGACTTCTTCTTGCTTGGTCTATTCAAAAGCCAGTCCTGGGTGACACTGCCTTGGCTGAGTCACCCCTCTCCTTTGGGAGTCCAGGGTGGCTGTGGCAAGCAAGCTTGTACATGTTAGCCACCCAGAGAAGAAGTGACTGCTCCAGCCAGAGATACTTTCCCACCTGTCTGGACTCCAAGCTTCCTAGAAGAGCCATGGCTCATTGACCCCAATCCTAAACACAGAGGCAGGCTGGGCCCTGCTCACCTTGACCCTGCCTGCTTGGCCCTGAGGTCCCCAGAGAGGTAGAAGGACCAGACAGCCATGAGAGGGGCAGAGGAGAAATAAGAGCTGGCTAAGAGGGAAGGGAAGACATTCCCACCTGCCCCCCAACCCACCCCCACTCCCAAAAGCCATTGTGTCACCAGGTCAAGAGAAGGGCAGACGCTGGCTACAAGCAGGTCAGACCAGGATAGCACATGGCCTAGAAGAGCTGGGCCGGGCTCCCACTGCTCTAAGTTCCTACCACATACAGGAGGCTAGTGGAGACTTAGGTCACAGCCTGAGAACTCATAGCCCCAGATACGTGCCTCAAACCCTGCAATGACACCAATACCCTAATAATGCTCTCATTCAAATATTTTCGCCCATGGACATGAAGTCATTCAGACAGGTGTGGGAATTCTAAAACTGGCCCAAGAGAACACAGAGGCAGTATGGACAGTATGGGCCCATGGCAGCCAGCCCAGCTCCCCAGGGAAGGACCACCCATACTAATCCAGCAGTGCAACACCTACCTGCTTTTCCGTCATGGCATAGAGGTACTGGTGGTCGGGGCTGAGGACCAAATCACGCAGGATGGGGCTGCCCTCTTGGGCCACCAAACTCTCGTAGGCAAGGGCTGGCCGGCCGCCCGGGTTGGCCAGGTCCACCAGGATCTATGGCAGTGAGGGCCTGAGTGAAGCTGTGTCGATGACTTTTCGCCCCAGCCCTATGCCCACTTAAGGTCCACCCCCCCGCCCCACAAAGCCCTACAAAAACAAGGTCAAGACCTCTACCCCACCCCACCCCAAGCAGCCTGCACAGGGCAAATAGCATACCTGTAGGCTGGTCTTGGCCTAGCCCCTTTATCAGTCAACAGAGGCCACAGCCCAGGGGTGGGGGTCTCTGGGAGCTGGTGATAACCACAGCCCCGCACCCCTCACCCACCACCAACCAGCACAGCCATATCCAATGCAAAGGTGGCAGGTATCTCTGTAAGTCTACCATGGGCCAGGCTAGGCCACTGAGAGGAGAGGATATTTGTGGGGGAGGGGGATGAAGCAGCAGGGATGTGCAGGGAGCACAGTAATTTCAGTACAGCTGAAAAGTGAGACCCCAGGAGCCACCGGGGTAGGGAGGTGGTGTGAGTGTGAAGGGAGAAGCTCAGGGCATCCTGGAGTTGGGGCACACCCCCAGAGAAGGGCCGGCATCTCATCAGAATGGAAGTATGTTCCAGATACCAAACAAACTGGGCGTTAATTAGCCAGCTCTTCTCCGAAGCTTGCAATGGTACAAGTATTTTTAGTTAACTTTTACCAAACAAATGTATTTAATTAACAGAGACCCAGGGGGCTTTCCAGAGATGGCACTCTTGGGGCAACTCAGCCAGTCTGGGCAGGCTCCCAGGGCACATCAGGCCCTCCCTGCTCTGGCTATAACCAGTGGCCAGTCCACCTCTCAACGTCTACCTCGGGGGCAGGGTCTTGGCCAGGGTTCAGCCCAGTGTCCTTCACACTGAAGGGACAGAGGGGCCTTATTGACTGAGATGGACTGCAGGGCAGGCAAAGACTCTGGCTTGGACCAGCTCTGACAGGGGCTGGGCAAGGGTCACCAGCCAGGGTGGGGTGCTGTTTCTCTGGGCCAGAGGCTCTGGCAGTAGAAGAAGGGGAGGGCCACATTCCTGAGAGAGAGCCTGGGGCCACCCCCTACATCCGCTCAGCTGCCTCTCCGCCAGGCAATCAGGCTTAAGTCAAACCAGACCCGGAAGAGCAGAGCCTGGTTCTGGACAGGGGGTCACAGCCCTGCGCTGGGCCTGTAGCTGCCCAAATGGCTCCGGCCCGGCCTCTGAGAGGACGGGTCCCAGGTGAGGGAGCCCGCCAGCCTCAGTTCCCCTGTGGATGGGAACTGGACAAAACCCCAACCTGCACCTAGCTGACCCTCACAAACTCCTACCCTATTTGGGTAGGGGCCTGCAGGCAGGCACTGATCCCAGGAAGCCTGAGGTCAGCTCCGTGAACTGGCTAGTCCCAGGAGGAACATCAGCCACAGGGGAGGGCCAAGGAAGCCAGGAATCTCTAGACCCACAATGCTTAGGCCTAAGACCTGGCTCAGACACCCCCCCAGCAGTGTGTCCCCGGTAGAGTGCCAAACCTCTACCTCAGTTTCCCTATTTATCAAATGGGAATGACAGCCCTGCTCACATCAAAGCTTTTCTGAGGATTAAATGAGGACCACACCAGTGTGCCAAACAGGGGGACATGAGGTAATCAGGTCCCACAGCAAATACCAATTCCCAGCAGTCAGTCACACAGCCCTGGCAAGGACAGCCTGGATAGAGCCAGAGAACAGGAGGCAGCAGGACTGAGTAGGGCCCCAGTGGAGACCCAGAGCTCCAGACCCAGTCTCAACCCAAATAATCAGAATCAGGACTCCAGATTTATCTCTAAGGCCTAGCTTTCCCCGGCCCTATCCCTAAAGATACCTCCAATATACCCAGAAGCCCACGCCTGACCCCATTGCACCCAGTGCCAGGCCTATGGCTCCTCCTCCAACACCCTAACCTGGTCTCTCTCATAGTACACCTGCCTCTAGGGTTTTAAAAGGGGCCACTCTCAAGGTGTCTGCACAACAGGGACACTAGAGGAGCTCCAGCCTCTCCCATTCTGACCACCAGGGGCCACATGGTGCCAGTCCAGCCCTCCACCTGGCCCCTCTCAGAGGTGAGAGCATAGGCTGAGGCATGAATGTCACACCAAGGGTTACCCCCACCTAAGAGGGTACAAGGGAAATATAGTAGGGAAGGTCACATCCAGGGGGCATACCAGCTCTAATGCATGGCAGGGGGCAAACAGAAAACAGGCCTCCTCCCTGAAATTCCGGGGAAGGTGGGAAAAGGAGGCAGGCCATGCCAAGGTTCTGGAATGTCCCTGCCTCTGGGCCAGCAACGTGCTGATTCGAACAGGTGGCACCTAACAGCTGCGACAGGGAACATGCACATCCAGCTGTCCATCTACCAGGCACCCATCTGTCTACCCACCTGCCCAACATTGGACAGCCCCCAACCCTTAAACACACACAGGCAGGCCCCAGGGATGTGATACATTCTGGAGGACACAGAGCAAAGGGGTCATTGGGAAGCACAGCTCACAAGCCAAAGGGTAGATGTCACAAGGGTGACAGGCCCCATGTCGTGTACTAAGTAACTACGGTCAAGGCTCAGCAGGGACCCTGCATGTACACACATGACAGTCAAGGAGTACGGCCAGGAATAACCAGTCCTGGGGACATGCCTGCCACATCCAGCCAGTTTTCAGGCTATAGGGCTTGTACAGCACAGATAGGTAAACTGATAGGCTCACAAGTGTTCTAGATTGCCAGCTGCAGTTGGGGACACAGAGTCTGCCTCAAAATCATGCCACCAGGAGGGCATTCCAGAGAGAATGGGCATGAAGGGCAGGCATAGGGCCAGGCTGCTGGTAGGACATGAAGACACATGCCACTGGCAGCCTGTATGTCGATGCCACACCCACAGCCGTCCACTCTAGGGCCACCCATGTGGGGGTGGCCTACCCTGGGGCAGTTGGGCCTGCAGCGCACACAGGAGATTCCTGGAGTCCCCTGTACTCCCCCAACTCCAGCTGTCACATATGTGCTTGGACAACTTTTCCCCAAAAGGTACCAGAACGTTCTAGGACTTGCCACAACGGCCCTCCCTACCACAAAAAAAACCTCAGGGCCCAAACCTAGCCCTGACCACAGAGGTTCCTCTGCCGTGGTACCTTTCCCCTCTCTTGCTAAGAAGGGATCCCTCCCTCCACCCAGATGGCATTAGTGGGGCCTCCCTGTACATGCTTCCCAGGCTGTGCCAGGCCTGAGTACCTACCCACCCAGAGGGCCCAGAGGGGCATGGATACCACCATCCAGCCTCTGCCCAAGCTCTTGAGTCCTTTCCACTTTTCTTCCGGTCTTGTCCCTCTATACTGGGGAGTCCTCTAGATTCTGAGTCAAGGCACAAGAACTCTCAGCACCCCCAGGGAGGGGCCACATCTTGGCCACCTCTTGGAGCCAGGGCCAGGTAAGGTGCTGATCATGGGCCAGGGAGCAGGTTTACGCCTCCATCCCCAGGCCCCTGCAGAGGGAGCCCTGCCCAGGCCAAGGGGAGACTGCTAGCAGCAGGTGGGTGGCCCCTGGCCCTGGAGGCCCCAGCCCCAGGCTGACCCAGTCGACTGCCCCCACACCCATCACTACACGGCCCTGGCCAACTGCTTCAGGCAGGCAGCTGACAGCCCAGCCAGGTCAGCTGTCCATCCAGCCCAGAGCTAACAAAGGGCCTATTCTCCAAGCTGAGGGCAGGCGGGGGCACCAGGGAGGATGTCTGGGCTGTCCAAGCTGCTTGCCAAGGCCGGCACGCGCCCTAGCCACCCAGAAGCAGGGGGCTGCCCAGCTTGGCCCAGAATGGGAGCAGGGAGGGTTCCCTGCTGTGCCCACCCCAAAATGGCAGCTCTCATGTCCCTGTGTGTGAAGTGGGGTTGCACTGACTGAGCCAATTCATGGTCTCCAGATGGGGGTGGGAGTAGGACAGGGCCTGGGTAGGAGGACAGGCAGAGGACGGGGACAGCAGCCAGCGAACTGGCTCCTCATAGGGCTGGGACCTCCCTGGCGTCCCCCTCCTACTGTAGATGCAGCTGCCAAGGCTGTTCCCAGACCCCTCCTTACACCCTCACGGCTGCCACAGGATTCCTCCCTCATCTGGCTGGGGTCAGGTTCCAAGGTCCCTTCCTAGGATGATGCTCAGAAAGGCCAGGAAGAATTTGATACTAGAAAAGCAATTAGCAATTTCCTCTTGGCAGTAATTGGATAATTAAAACACGATTTGCAGGAGTCCGGATAGCTGTAACTGGGCCAGACACACCTGGCAAGGTGTTGGGGGAGGGTCCCAGGAATCCTGTCTTTCCCACCCACAATCCTCAACACACAGACAGAGGAGAACAGGGACCAACCAACACAAGCAGTGGTCCTCCCTGACCCTCAGTCTCATCTGACGACAGACAACCACCTCACAGGATTAAGTGAGAATTCTGAGAAGCTGAAAGCTCTGAAAGTTAGGGAGGCCAGCCTTCTGGAAGCTGCCTGGGGACGGGGCCCTAAGGTCCGGCCCTGCGGTAGGGCAGAGGGGCACAGCTGCCCTGGAGAACCTGCCCACTGCTGTGGGGGCTGCACAAGGCTGTAGGCCATGAGGCAGTGAGGAATGCATGGCTTTCTATCTCATGTCACTGGCTGGGACCATCCTCAGCCAGAATGTGGCCAAGGTGCCCGCTGTAGTCTGAGGTTTGACTAGCACCTGGTGCAACCAAGGATGCTGTGATAAGCAGCAGGAACCATCCAGCTTGATGTCCTTATCTCAAACCCAAAAGCTGTCCGCTGCCCACCCTGTCATCCGTGACTCCCCAGTGCCCCGCAAAGCTGGATCCTCAGAGACGGACATTAGCCCCACTAGCCCCACCCTGTGGGTCCCCAGTATGAACAGGTAGACGACGTAAGCCACTTCTACTTTCTCAAAGCCGCCATGGTCTTCCGGCTCCCTGCCCTGACCCAGGCTAGCCCTCCAAAGCCTCTCCCAAAATCCTGCAGGGTATCTCCCTGTCCACGTGATGCTGACAACCACATGGTCAGCAGTGAGTTGCCCACCACATGCAGAATAAGGAGTGCCCAAGGTACCACCTGATGTTTCTCCTTCCTCAGACCCCCTCAGTTTCCAGTATGTACCAGGGAACCCCTCAGCTTTGGCCCCGCTATTTCCTCCCTCTGTTAACATCCCTCCCAGCAGACTCCCCAAACTCCTGGGCTGTTCCAGCTTCTGTACCCATCCTGCTATGCTGCCAGGGGCTCCCACACCTTGACCCCCACGAGGACAGATACTGGAAGGCAAGGCCCTTTCTGCTGAGTGGAAGGGGAACTGCACATTGCGGTCAAGAACCTTGGGCCCTCATGTAGCTAACCGCACCAGGCTTGTCCTGAGCCTGTGCATGCTAGAACTGAGCACAGGGAGACCACTGCTGGCCTGCACCTGCAAGTGTCATTCTTATCAAGGTGCCCAGGTGCCCCTGGCCAGGGCTGAGGCCTCATTTAGCCAGACCCCACAGGGAAGAAGGCCTGGAGTGCAGGGCCTCAGGCCGGACCCTCCATGTTTGCCTGGGGGCAGCTCCACTAGCCAACATCTGGTGGGAAGCAGAAGCAATGCTCATGTGGCACAGGCTTTGGGACAAGGGACTGGAACAACACTAGACAGACCCACAGGGTGAACAGGAGGTCCTGTGCCCCAGTGTTGCCCAAAGGTTCTAGAGATGATTGCCCTTAGCAGGCAGGGACAGTGCACCCATGGAGCCCACAGGCATAGCAGCTAAGACAGAAAGCAGGCAACGAGGACCACTACACTCCCAGCAACAACCCCCAAGGGGATGAACACCACCAGCACCAGTAACCTGCCATGAGTATGACCTGCCATGTGCTGACTCGGCACCCTGCCAGGCACCGCCACACATCCTCACCGAGTCCTAGAAACACCTGGAGATTCTGGAGGAAAAGACGACAGAGAGCTGGGCAGTCCCACTCCCAGGTAGAACCCTGACAGAAATGCAGTCCTGCGCTCACAGAAGCTGCACACTCACGCAGCAACATTGCTGTCACGGACCCATGTGGAACATGCCAAGCCCACCAAGAACGGAAGGGCACCGTGCACATATGTGTGGAATACATGCCACCACCATGACAGAGAACCAGCCCCAGCTGCAAACACAGCAGGGCCAAGTCTCAAAAACAGCACAGAAGACAAAAGATGTGCTGTGTGGCCCAAGACACAAAAATGCATGAACCAACAACCCAGCCCTAGGAGGAAGATGGAGGTCAGCCAGTAAAGTGACCCTTGGGGAAGGGGAGTGACTGGGGGGCTTCAAGGAAATGAGATGCCTGGCGCTTGTGAGACGCTTTCCAGGCTGCCCCACGCACAGTTGTACACTGTCCTGTGGGTACATCACCCTTCAGAGTGCATGTCGGTCATAAAGTAGTCACTCCCAGGACTCAAGGGACCTCCCTGCCCCTATCCCAATCACCAAAACACAGGCAGCAATGTACACATGCTCAGGGCTCATGTTTCAATATGATGGGAATGCCTGCTGGCCCACAGAAGACGAAGGTGCAGGCTGCCCCTTGGAGCCTCTGTAGGTCTCTGGAGGGCAGGTTGCTGGAAATCAAGGGCATCCCCCAGACACACTAGATGCAGATCCACGGGCTACAGGCAGCAGGCTGAGGGGCTGGGGGGCCTGGGGCCCAGTCTTGCCTGGCATCTCTCCTGGGATCAGCATCCCTGTCCCGCTGTGTCCAGCCCCAAAAGCCTTCCCCACTGCCTTGTGCACAGACCTGGGCGTTGGGGAGCAGGGGCCCCTCCTGGATGCACCAAGTAAGCTTATAGTCCAGGGCAAGAAGGACCTAGCACAGGGACCCTGAGAGAGGCCCGCAACGACTGCCCCAGCTGTAGGGACTTGTGACAATCACTCTGCACAGGTCTCAGAAGTATCACTGGACTTTCAGGATGTCTGAATTTCACAATCCTGTCAGGGGGTGCTGAGGGAGTGGGAAAACACAACCAGAGGGAAGCTTCTAGAGACATGAGGGCCTCTGGAAAGTAAAGGTGTCCCTGGCAGCCCAGGCCCAGAGCAACACAAAGTAGGTGACCAGCAACCACGGGTAAAGTGATGCCCGAGGGCAAGGAGAAAGCAGGCAGCTCCAGATGCTCTGAGGCCTGCAAGCACAGGCACCGCAGCCCAGCCAGCCTGGCTAGTGCTCTAGGGGATGAGTATTACATTCACAGCCCTTGGTCTCTCCTCCATATAGGGTTCACCACAGGGGAAGGAACATCAACTCACCCAGGAGGCAGGGCCTGCCCAGTGTGGAGGGAAGGAAACCAAACAACCTGGGAGGAGGGTGCTTCACCTCTAGACATGTCCTGCTCAGCTGGACAGCTGTCCCTTGGGCCCCACCCGGAGATCCAGTACCCTAAGGCCCATGATGCCACAGTCCAGATCCCTAGGCCACAAACTGGTAGCTCACAGCAACCTTGGGTTGGCCTACAACACTTTCTAAATATATGAATTAGTTGCCAATGCTTAACAATCAAGAGATCTCACACAAAATATGGATCTCCAAATTCTCTTGAAAAACCAGATGCTTGGGCAGACAGGGCCCACATTCCCACCTGGTACAGCCACCACAGCAGGCAGGGCTGCACTCAGGGCAGCAGGAACCCTACAGGGCAGGGCCTGGGCACCCACACTGGGCCCACAGGACAAGGACTGTCTCTCCATTTGCTCTGAACAAAGGGAGAGTTATAGAAGGCCACTGAGCTAGGAAGGGACAGGGTGAGCACCCACTGACAGGAATTCGGGGCCATACCTGGGCTGACTCCAGAGGACTCACACCAGGAGCCGCCCTTAGGAACTCCTGCAGGGCCCAAGGGGGCCATGGAGGCCACAGGAAGGTTGGGGTGGTGGAGCTGGAGCTATATGCAGACCTGGGGCAGGGCCTCTAGGGAAGAGCAGGGGAGTCAGGGGGCACTTCCAGCCAGCCCTTAGCAGCTGAAGTTGGCAGGTCTTAAATTAATCGGCTACAATTTTACACAACAGCATTTGGAGGAGCCTGGCCCACAGCCAATCACATCCCTAGAGCTGCTCAGCAGCTTCTTAAAGTCCAGGAAAAACCAGGGCTGGGGAAGACGGTGGGTATACCACACAGCAGGCACTGCCTCTAGGTCAGCAGTAGGCAGGGGTCCCCAGGGCTCAAGCCCAAGAATGCGATGAGGACCCAAGGCAGAAGGCAAGAGGGCAGTACTCACAGCACTCACATGGTGGGGCCAGGCCTGGGCCAGCCTCTAGGGCAGGGAAGGCCCAGCACTCCGAAGGCCTAGAAGAGAGGTAGCTGGGTGGCCAAGCAGGGAGTTCTGAGCCAGACTGAGCAGAGGGCACCCAACGGACCTCCTCACCCTGGCCGCCGTCCTTGGACTACAGCCACCTCTCCCCTCAGAAAGGAACAAGACAGGAGGCTAAATTCTGCTGCCACAGGCTGGGCCCCAGCCCGGGCGGCATGCGCCAGGAGGAAGCAGGCGTCCTCTGAAGTGGGTCAAGGCTGGAGGACCAGGGTGGCGGCCAGCGGGAGGTCACAGAGCTGAGTTGGGCACAGAGGAACTGGAACCCTAGTTAAGGGGCAAATGAGGAGGGCATCCTTTCCTCCTGGCCCAACTCTGCTCCAAGTCCCCATCTGCAGATGTGCCCAGGGTGGGACGTGAGGCTCAAGGGCACATGGGTTCTAGGAAATGGGGAGGCAGGCAGGGCAGGAAGGCTGAGCTACGGGAGCTGGAGCCCAGCTAGAGTCACAGGCAGCTGCTGGCTGATGTCCTAGGCTGCGGAAAGGGCCCTGCAGGCTGGCAGCTCAGGGCAGGAGCAGGCAGTAGGGGCTCCTGGAAGAGGGGCTGCCCTGGACCCCAGGCTTCCTGAAAGAGGGAGAGGGTCACTGAAGTAGGGGTCCAATTCCCTTTCCTCCAGGGACTCTCACAAAAGGGAGAAAGGCTGCGGTCACAAGACAGGATCCTGCAGCCAGTAACTCTGGGCACATGCCTCTTCCACCTGTGTGACTCGGTCTCCCCATTTGTCACCTGGATGGCTGACAGGGCTGTTACAAACGCATCACCACACAAGGACTCCCTGCACTTCCTAAGTGGGAGCAGAAGCGTGTCAGATTCTGGGCTGGCCGGCACATCCACTCTCTTTCCTTACACTGTGCTCAGGGCATCCGTGGCTTAGAGAGGCTGGATGGCCAGCTTCAGATCACACAGCTGGGGACGGGGAGAGCTGAGACCATGCCACGCTCAACCACTTGTACAAGGCCAGGGTACGAATGATCAGCCAGGAGTTATGAACAATAATGCAAGAGCCTCCTGAGATGCCCTCCCCTCCACCAGGTAGATGCAGACAAAGGGGTGCAGGTGGTAGGTCTACGGATGAAGCAGGGGCATTTCTCTATGGGAGAGCCTCAAGACCAAAGCAGAACTGCCCAATTTACAGACTGCCACCATCAAGGCAGCAGCCCCGAGCAGGCTGACCCCACTCTCAGAAAGGGCACTGCCAATGATTCCAGGGATGGAAGGAGCCAGGACAGGGCTCTGGGGGCAGCAATGTGGCAGGAGATAAGGAGGAAGGGGGTCTCTGGCTGTGGTTTCCTCATGCCCACTGACACCTCTTCTCATGGATGGACCTAAGCCCAACTCCACGGTCTACAAGCTGGGCCTCAGTTTCCCTTCTGTGGGACTGGGCAGGGAGGCAGGAGAGAAAACCCGACTAGACTCAAAAGCTCCCACCCAGATGTGGCCCTAGGGCAAGGTAGTGAGGAGGAGGCAGGGAAGCAGCGGGAAGCAGGACTGGACTAACCTGTTCTCCTAGCCTCGCAGGGTGGCTGGCCTGTGGGCACAGACAGCACCTCAGCCAGCTTCCTGCCAGCCCACCAGCAATCAAAAGGGGCTTCACCCTATGGACCTGCCTGAAGGGGAGGTTCTCTGGCCCCTGACAAGCACAACCTACATGACACAACCACAGGGGCTCCACTGGCCTTCTCCCTCATTCCCCCATCCTCTTGTGCCCCGCTGGGGCAGGAAGGGGGAGTGTATGCTGGATGGGGGCCCCACCCCTGGGAAGGGAAAGGGCCCCACACTCAGACCAAAGGCAGTACCCCTACCACCAGGGCTGGGGGTATGGGGGTGAGTCACACAAGAGGACCGGTTCTGAGGACACAAGGGGCTTGCCCACTGGCCTGCCCCGCATCCCCACTGGCCAGAGATAGGCAGACACTGAGCCTCACAGTCACTGTGAGCAAAAGCCCGCAGCACCTCAGAGTGGCTGTCAGTCAGCAGCTGGGCCTCCACTGCCCCGGGCCACCCTAGCCCAGAGCCCACACATCCTGCCTCAGGGGGTAGGAAGATGTCCCTTCTCAGAAGTCACAGCCTGCAAGCGGTGGGACATGATTTCCAAAGTACACACAATGCAGAGTTGGGGAGATGCCTCCTGTATACCCTGAATGGGGGCTGAGAGCAGGCAAGGCCCTTGGTACACCCATGGGTGCATGGCAGGGAGGTATGTCAATACCAGGCTCCAGGACAACTGTTACTTCATCCATTAGGCCCTGCCCCTGCACTGACCCTCTGGGGCCCCCAGGCACCTCCATCCTATAGTCCCACCACGGGACTTCCTCCACAGTAGGCCAGCCCTACCCTGGTCTGGTCTCCACCCACAAAGTTGGCCTGACCCACAAGGCAGCTCCTTCCACCGGTTCCTCTAGGAAGCCATGCCAGCCCAGCTCCATAACAGCTCTGCTCAGCCCAATATTTGCTGGTGAGAAGAAAACCCAGAAACACCAGACAAGCCCTACCTCACAGCACCCTCAGCTCTCACCCTGAGGAGCCGAGGGGATGGCCCTGAAGCTGGTCCCTATTACTCAGCAGTCACCACACTCCCCTTGCCCTGCCCTTGGCCTCACTGTCTCCTCGCAGAGTGGGGGCCTCCTGCACAGCAGAGTGCTGCCTCAGCAGACACTGGATCTCCAAGAGGGGAGAGGGCCTGGGCAGGCATGTCTGCCCCCACCACCCACAGCCTTCCCAAGTCACCGTGTGTCCTCAGAGGGCAGGGCCAGCAGCTGGGGCCTGCTGAGGCACCCTAGCCCACCTCTGCCCTTCATGGGAACCCCCAAGGTCATGGGGGCTGGCACAGAGGAGGCCCAGCATTCACCTCCTCATACACTGGATCTAGTCTCCCAGTCACAGAGCAACGCCGTCTCCTGCCCCCAGCTCCATCCTCCTCATCACCTTACTCCCATCCGTAGGCCTGACCTTTCGGATGCGTCCACTTCGGGTGCCGGTGAACACAACAGTGCGACCCCGGTAGTCATAGGCAGCCACAGCAGTCAGGCCGTCCTCCTTGTCCACAAATAGGGGTGTGCCCTCGATGGTAACCGTGCCCCCCAGCGGCTGGTTGAAGTCCTGCCCGCAGAAGTCGTCATCAATCTGCAGGGGCTGTGGGAGGGGAAAAGTGAGATCCTGTGCTGCCCAGGCTGCCCTGGACACTGTCCCTGAGGGTGGAGCCTCACAGCCAGGTCCTGCCAGTTCAACTAACTGGAAAGACCCACAGAGGGTCCTCAGAGGCAGGCACATGGCCACACAGCGGGGCTGTGGCCCAGGGCACCACGTGCACAAACCTGGAGGATCAGGGACTCCTGAGCCCATTTGACAGATGGAGAAACCAAGGGTCCTGGAGGCAGCCTAAGGCCCAGGCAGGCTCAGGACTGGACCCATTGCTCAAGTGTACACTCACACAGGCCCCATACCCAACAGGGGTTGGGGAGTGGGGATAGAAGGGGCTGTAAAGGAGGAGGCAGCCTGTGGGAAGGATGGGGAGCAGCCAACCAGGCGGCCAGGCCTGCTGCAGAGGTAGGGGATAGCCACCAGAGACTGTGGGGCACAGGAAGGGTATGTTCAAGACAGGAGACAGGGGTCACACCTAAAAGACAAAGGGAGGGGCCCAGCTAAGGAGGTGACTGAGGTATAAGAAGCAATCGATTGTGTGAGGTTCCGGAGAAGGCCAGGGAGTAGGAAATGGGGGGTGGGGGGGGACATGGGGGGAGGCTGCTCCACCACAAAAGGGAGGGCAGAGTGAACAGAGTAGGTTCTACGTAGACGAAGACAGCTGTCTCCCTGGCAGCAGGCTGGGAGTCTGAGGTTTGCAGGGAAAAAGGTCATCAGTGAGGTGGGACCACCAGAGCTGTGAGCCAGAAGGGAACAGATAGATGGGGCAGCAGGGTTGGGGCTGGGCCAGAGTTCCAGAGTGGCTCTAGGATGGGGACTGGTCAGGGGGCTGTGGGGAAAATGGAGTGGAAGGAGTGTGAGGAAGAACTCTCAACAATGCCCAGGGAAGGGGCAGACTTGGGGAAGGGCCATGGGCACAGGCATGCAGTGTGACCTCCGCAGGTGTCACCCCTCCCAGCTTCAGTTTCCCTATCTGTACGACAGAGATAAAACGTCTTCCTTGAAAGGCCAAGGGAAAGATGAACAATGCATCTTCCTAGCACACCTGTAGCCTCGATATGGAGGGTGGCCCTGTCCTAAGGCCACACACTGCACTAGATATGAGAAGGGCTGAGAGGACCTTCGCCATCCCACTCTGCCCTGAAGACAAACCAGTGTCACTCCCCGTATAGACATGGGAAAACTGAGGCTAGAAAGGGGATGGGCTTTCCCCAGGCCAGCAGCAAGTCCTGGGCAGCAGCAATGGGGCTGAAGTCTGGCTTTTTCACTTGTGACCTTGAACAAGTTCCCTTCTAAGCCTGGAGTTGTCCTCAGAAAAACAGTGGTTCCTACCACCTGGCCACATGCACACAATGGTCCCTGAAAAGCAGCTGCCCCTAGGCCAACCCCAATAGGGCCTACAGACGAGTTATGGCTGCTGGCTACGGAGTACCCAGCACCTGTGCGCTCAGGCCGCCCCAATGTCAGGGCTAGCACTGTCAGCTCCCACTGCCAGGTGAGGGCAGAGGCTCAAAGGGCACGCACAAAGCCAGGAGCCCAGCACTAGGGTGAGCAGAGCCTCTCTACAGGAGACTGTGGGTAAGTCAGCATCTGGGGCCCGCCTGACCCTGGTCTGGCCCCAGCTCTACCTGTGTGACCCTAAACAAGTAACCTCACCTCTTTGAGCCTCAGACCTCATCTGTAAAATGGAGACGAGACGGGACCAACGAGCACCCAAACAGTGCCAGGCATGTGGTCAGCGCTCCATCCAATGTCCACAGGGGCTTGTGGACTGGTGGACACAGTCCCATCTGATCTTCTAAAGGAACAGGACAGTACAGACCTGGAGGCAGGCTCCAAGGCCAATACTGTGGGGGCAACCCCCACCCTCTGAAAGACAATGGAGCAGCAGTGGCACCTGGGAGAGGGCAAATGCCATACTGGCATGCGGTTGGTGGTACTGTTTCAGAGGTACACGGGCCACACAGAGCCAAGGCTACTGATTGCATGAGGCTGGCAGGGTAGCGCAGCCCCCACAGCATCGTGATGCCCACTCACCGAGTTGATGCAGCCCAGCTCCTTGTTGAGCAGCCAGGGCAGGGAGAGTTTGCCCTCACCACGGTAGCAAGACTGGATGCGCTCCTTGATCTTCTCCTTGATGGCCCTAAGCGTGAAAAGGCACAGCACTGACTCCTTGGGCGGCTTCACACGGTTCTTCTGGCCCTGGGCGAACACAGTGAACAGCACATCCTCGTCGTCGGCCAGGCCTAGCTGTCGGGCGAGGGTCCGGCCAGGCCGGCTCAGATAGGCGTCCTGCACCAAGCGGTACTCCACCCCTGCCTGCTCGCAGCCAATGGGGAACTCAACATACGAGTAGAACTTGGGGTCATCCACACACAGACGCACAATCTTAGAGGTGAAGAAATGCTCGCCAGCAGCGTCAGGCGAGGTCAGCTGTGTGTCCAGCTGCAGAGTGAGGTAGTACACAAACTGCTCGCTGCGGAAGCTATACACGTAGTAGATGTCAAAGGCCGGGAACTTGGACAGTGTGTCCGAGGGGATCTTGAGCTGTGAGGACACAAACTCGTCCTGGTATACAAAGCTGAACATGTCGGCGTCCTCCTCATTGGCCATGAGCCGGCGGCTGGACAGCGTGGGGAAGTACTCGGACTTGCCGTCGATGGGCGTACCCACGAAGAGCTTGGCCTGGGCCTGGCCCGGTGGGCCGGCGATCAGCACCCCCGCCATGCTGCCCGCCTCACGCACACTGGACAGGTAATGCTCCTTGCGGTGGTGCGGCTCACCGAGCTTGAAGAGGTCATCCAGGCGCAGGAACTGGCAGATGCCCTGAGAGGCGCTGCCACAGGCCAGCAGGCGGTTTGCAGCGTAGTCCAGGAGCAGCAGCTTGTTGACGTTGTCAGTGCTGCCCAGGCCATGCGGGCATGACTGCACGCTGGGCGGGGGGTAACACTTCTCGTTGTCCTCCACAGGGCCTGTCACGTGGGCCCGCAGCAGCGTTAGGTTCCCTGACAGCTTGTAGATGCGGTTTACCGCGCCCACGTACACCTCGCCCGTCTGCTCGTGAACGACCAGGTGGGTGAGGCCCCAGTCACTGGCGGCAAAGGTGCGAAAGGCAGGCTGTGGGTCCTTGCCCACCTTGGGTGCCCCTGCCACTGCCCGCCCAACCCCCAGCAGCAGCAGCCCCAGCATCGGCAGCAGCCGCAGGCTCAGATGTGGCAGCGGCATGGTGGGCCGGGGCCTCCAGCCAAGGTGCTCAGATCCTGCAGCGATGTGCATCATGGGGCGGGAAGCCTCATCCCTGCAGTAAGAACAGCGGGAAAGGGTGTGAGTGTGGGTCGGGCTTCGTCCCGGGGAGGGCAGACATTACCACACACCATCTCATGAGCTCTCTGGTGTGCCTATCTACACTATACCTCCAGGGATACAATCGAACCCTGGAGAAGAAGCCAGTGGTCCAAAAAGGACATCTCCCCTCCCTGAAGCCTCCTACAAGCAGCAAGGGTTACACCAGGGGTCACCAAGCCCAAGCCCGTGACCCTCATATGTAGCATAGGACACCTGCTGGGCCACCAGATGTGTTCCATGAATGCATGGGCCTGCCATCGCTGGCTGGACAGAGAAGAGAAATGGAACCAGGAACAAGGACACAAGTGAAAAGGGTTTGAGGTCTGGACTGGAGCCTCCTGACTCAGAGCCTTCCCATGCCCTAAGGAGCAAGATCCCCCCTGCCCAGCTCCAAGTTTCCAGGGCAGGGGACAATCTCTGCTCAAGGCTCTGGGGACACATGCTCCCTTGCATGCCCTGGATATTGCTACTTGCAGGCACTACCTCCATGGCAGAAGAGGACACTCAGGCCTATGGCCACACAGGCAGTGATGCTCAATGCAGACAGAGGGCAGTCACCTTGGCCCTGGGGCCACTCACCAGGTGACCCTGAGCCAGCCTCTTGCTGGACCTCAAGCCCCTGTACTTTGAAGACTCATCCAGAAGCCAAGCTAAGGGTACTTCCCACCTACTATCCCCACTCCCAACCAAATGATAACCCCTACCACCACCCTAGGCTCTGACCCCTCCCAGGCTCCTTGGTCAACTGCCTTTCAGTTCCCCTTCAAAACCCTCAACCCAACTCCGAGACAAAAGGAATTCCTCCAAAAGGAAGGGAGGGTAGGGGCTCTCTGAACCCTGCCCCTCAGCAGTGGCTCTCTCTCCCCAATCTCCAGCCCCTCCCCCCCAGCCCCAAGTCTGACCAGCCCCCACGCTCACCTCCACCTGCCACTCCTCCCCTTCCCCGTCTCACTCGCAGCACCATCTACCCTCATGCCAGGCTCCAGGCACACCCATGATCTTCACCCTCCCTCCCCAGATCACACTCACCCTCTAATGCTCCCCCAAGCTGCCCACCCCTCTGCCACCTGGAAGACCACAGTGCTCGGCCCCCTTCACTCATGTCTACATACAGCCCAATCTCTACACAGTAGCCTGAGCCACTTTTCTGAACTGCATGTGAGGTCACCACCCTCCTCAAATCCTGCCGTGGCCGCCTTCCCCTGGAAAAGTCTCACCCCAGCTCAAAAATCGGCAGTCAGGCACTGGGTTAAACCCAAGCACTGTCATGGTAGCCATGTATCCCTGAGGGAGAGGTCACTCCTCTTTCCCAGCCTCTGTTGCCCCATGTGTAAAATGGGAGTGACAATGGCTCCTCTCTCACGGGAGAAATGGGTAAGGTCAGAGCACTCCCACAAGGTGCCATCAGCAGGAGCACCCTCTCCATACCCACTCCTGGCTGGAGGCTGCCTACACAGGTGCTGAGCCCCAACTGCAGGCAGGCACTGGTGGGGTCTGCATACATCCCTGCTCCCAGACAATGCCCCTAAAACAGCCCAGCAGCTCCGTTTTACAGGTAGAGAAGCTGAGGTCCAGGCTGGGAGCTGGCCACAGGGCATCTGGCTGCCACACAAGGCCCAGAGGTCTTTGGTCTTCCATGTCTGCCCTCCCCTGAGCCCTGGGACTTTCTGTCCCCTCGCCTGGGTGCTCTTTCCTCTCCCATATCACTGCTTGGTCTCAGCTGCCTCCCCTGACCTCCTAGCTGAAGACAGCAGCTGCTCCCTCACAACCAGTCACCCCGTTTGAATTTGCAGCACAAGACTTGCTAATGATTGTGTTATTTATCATTCCCAGACACTCTCTCCTCACTATACTGGCAGTTCCCTGAGAGCAAGGCCTGGCCCTGTGGTTTGCCACTGTATCCCTCGAAGCCAGTAACCCCAAAGCCTACCCAGGACCCAACACTTGTGAATGAATGGTCCTCGGAAGAGCAGGACCTATACCCTCATCTTGTACTACTCCCCACACACCCTCTGTCCAGTGAATGCCCACATCCACAAAACTGAGGTTCAGGAAGCGAAAGGGATTAGTCAGGACTCCCCCCACCAGCAAAAGAACCAGGTTGTGCTGCCTGGCAGGACCCTCCCAGCAGGCTATCAGCTGCCATTCCTTGAGGATCTCTGCCCAGACACAGCCCCAAGAACTACAACCACCCAGAGACCTCTGCTGGCAGCAAGAAAAGGAGTCCCCAGCCCCCAACCCCCTGCACCCAGCTCAGGGGCCCAAGGCAGACCAGTAGGCGGAGAAGAGGCTCCTCACAGTGGCAGCGGGCCGGGACTGAAAGCTGAGTGCATGTGAACTCCAAAGAAAACATGAATCACTCACCGTTTATCAATTCAAAGCAGACCTGTAATTACCAGGGGCTGGGCTCTCCCCTCCTCTGGGATAATTATACACGTCTTAATGCAATTACGGGCTCTACTTTTTATATTAAACAGGAGGGACCCAGCTGAAAAAGCCACCATCCAAACTCAGGCCTGACACTGGGCCACTCCCACTTCCCCCAAAAGAGGCTGCCCCGTAGGGAAAGGACCTGCCAGGGCTATGGGGTTGCCAGCCAGGAAAAGGGGCATGGGGCTGCTAAACATGTCTATCATTTCACATGGGCCAGCAAAGACATCTGGGTCACTTTCCCTATCTTAGCGATACCGGGTCCAAGGCTCAGATAGACCCAAGGTCACCCAGCTAGTCTCAGCGGGATAGGGACAGAACCCGAGACTCCTACTGAGACCTAGATGGCCAGCAGACCTTCTGGGGCTGGACTCCCAGACGCCTCTAGTCTGCTAAATGATGCATTCATTCCAAAGTTGCCTGGGTGCTGGGGAGGACCATGCTGGGCTGGAGGAAGAGAGTACCACATGCAGTGCTCTGCAGCTCAGAGGAAGCAGAACCAGCCATTGTGGGGTCTGGGGAGGCTCCCCCAGGGGGTCTTGTCACCTGTTTTAGGTGGATCAGATACAATGGGAACTGGCAGGGGAGGAGGTGTCCTGGGTGGGAGAGCAGCAAGAGCAAAAGCCTGGGGTAGAACCTGCTGGACCATGCAGAGTGGGAAATGAGAATGACTGCAGCTTTCCAGCAAGGGAAGCAGGCTGTACTAGGGCCCAGTAAGAACCAGACTGGGGAGGGAGAAGCTGAACTGGTGATAGGTGTGCCGACTGGGGGGCAAGCCAGGGAGAGAGAGGCCAGGACAGACAGTTCTGCCAAAGCAAACTCCACTCCTGGACAGGATGGGCTCAGCTGTGCAGTACAACATAGAGAGCAAGGTCCCTGTCCCTCTCCCAGCTGGCCCCACCACCACTCCTCCTCACCCTAAGAAACAAAGGCCCTCACTCAGAGCCTTCATGACAGAGGAAGAGCCCAAGTCCTATGCACCACCCCACCCCCATGCCCCAACCCGGCTCTGGATCCTTGTGGGGCTCAGGTTAGCGCATGGGGTGGGGTGGGGTAGGGCAATGGAGAAGAGGTTGCCATCCTGCCCAGTGGTGTGCCATTATCAACCAGGACAGAGAGCTGCCCCATCACCCCACTCCACCCAACAGAGGCCCAGAGAGGCAGACCCGAGCTGCCCTGCTCTCCCACCAGGCCAGTCTTAGGGGACCAGGACCTGGAAGTATTACAGTCCCGTCTCTCATAAAAAGTGCCCCCCTCCTCCTCCAGCTGCTTTAGACAAAGATCCTTCCTGGGGGACCAAACATGCAGGCAAAGACCTGGGGGCCACAGGAGTCCCGAAAAGGACTATCTGCTTTGTCCACGACACCTCACTTGTCCCCCACCCTCAAGCACACATCTCAGCCATATAGGGGCTTGTGAGACTTCCACCTATGCTGAAACACCCATGCTGTCCCTTGCCTGAAACCACCTTGCTGGGCCCTGAAGCAGAATCACTTGTTTTCCAGTTTGCTTCTGGCATGGGACTGGGTGCTCCTCAAGGGGTGGAAAGGGTCTTGGCTGCCTGGTGCAACACCTGGTCTCTCCTGCACACACCAAACCAGGAGGGAGCCGAGGGTACCTGGGTGGTGCTCCAGACAGGGCCAAAGGAGCAAAGGCTGAGCCCCACGTCCCTGACCAGACCCAGAGAACCGACTTCAGCATAGAAGAAGGAGCGAGCAGGCTCAGGGGCCAAAGGCCCGGTCCACATCCCCCGCCCAACACACACACCCCTTTCTTTCAAGGGGCGTGGCCCCAGCACCCACAGATGAGCCAGGGCAGCTCCAGTCTCTAGGCAGTCACTGGAGCTCCTCTCACCCCCCTTTCAGCACTGCACCTGGGATCTCACAGCGGCCGGGGTCCTCCCTGGAACTCTGCTCCCTCCAGCTACGAAGCAGTCCTAAATCAGCACTCCAGGCCAGGGACTATCCAGGAAGCAATCGGAAGCCCCCGAGGGAAGCAAGCTGACCCTGGAGAGGCCCTGCGAGGGGGAAGCCAAGGAGGCCCGAGAGAGCGAGGCGGCCTCCCGGGCGGCACCCGCACCGCCCCCTCCCACCCTGGGTACGCGGCCCTGAGGGCCTGGGACCGACACAGCATCTATTTCCCAGCGCCCCAGGCCAGAAGGGCCGAGGGCAGGCGTGGGTCCCGAGGAAAGGGATCCAACTTCTACCCCGGCGCCCTGAGGGCCGGCCCGGGACGCAGCCCCGCACGCACGCCCTCCTCCGGCTCCCGCGGCCCTGCCCGGGCCTGCCAAGCCCGGCCAAGCCCTGCCGGCAGCCAGAGGTGCAAGCCGCGGTCCAACCTCCAGGCTCGGCCCGGGCCCTCCCTAGCAAAGCCGCCTCAAACTTTCTCTCCTGCCTTTGAGGAGAGGGCAGCGCCGGCCCCAACCCCGCCGCACCGCCCAGAGCACTGCCCCGAGGAGCTCGGCGGGCCGGGTCGAGCCAGGCCAGCGGGGAGGCCGGCGGCGCGGGGCCTGGAGCTGGGTCCGACCCCAACCGGGCGAGGACACAACGAGCTCAGCGCCGGCGCCGCGGCCGCGCCCGGACACACGCGGGAGCCGGGCCGAAGCCGCAGGGACACGCGGACACGCGCGCCGCAGTCCGCGCACACCCCCTGCTCATCCGGCCGCACGCCTGCTCCCTCCGGGAGGCCGGCCAGAGGGCGCCTCCCACACGGCGTACCCCTGCCCGGGACCTCCACCTACCCCGCACCGCGCCAAGGGGAAAGTTGCGCCCCTACTCACCCGCTGCCCCGGGGCGCGCCCCGCCGCTGCCCATCGCCGCGCCCCGCCGCCCACCCAGCCGCTGTCTGCCCAGCCGCGGGGCCGCCGAAGCAGCGCAGGCCGCCCAGGCCGAGGCCGCCGCCGCTCCCGGGCTCCGCTGCGTGGCTGCGTCGCAGCTGCCCAGCATGAATGGGGCGCCGAGCTCCGCGCGGATGCGGACCAGCCTCGATCTCACCGCCCGCGGAGCGCCGCGCCGCGCGCATGCGCAGCCCGAGACCCGGGATGGAGCTGGCGGGGGCGGGGCGGGGCGGGGCGGGAGAGGGAGGCGGCCTCCAGAGGGCGCTCTGCCCCGCGCCGTGCGCCCGCCGGGGCCCACCGCGCCCCTTCAAAGGGCGATGCAGCAACCCGCCTTAAGTGGCTGGACGCGAGGGCCGTGGCGGGGCGTCCTTGGGAGCCCCTCGCATCCAGGTTGTCCTGAGCCTCAGTCCCCAGGGACAGAGCCTAGCCTCCGTGTGCCCGGGCTAGGAGCACAACCTCCATTCACCGAAGGGTAAACTGAGGCCAAAGGAGAGGCCCGAGTCATCTGTTAGGTGCGATGGGTACCCTCGCCAGTGAGCAAAATGGCGCCCTCTGCCGGCCGGGCCGCAAGACATCCGACATCCTCCACAATCTTCCGGGCTGCACATTCACCGATGGGTGGCGGCCCACGGGACAATTTCCAGGCCAGGGTGCCGAGGTGCGGGGCGTGGCAGGACGCGAATCCCGGCTGTCCTGAACCGAGGCCGGATGAGCCGGGGGACGG
>PVJL010005273.1:0-111429 GCA_004026885.1 Lyroderma lyra | reverse complement strand
CTGTGAGAATGGCTGTTATCAACAAGACAAGGAATAACAAGTGCTGGAGAGGATGTGGAGAAAAAGGAACTCTGGTACACTGCTGGTGGGAATGCAAACTGGTACAACCACTGTGGAAGGCAGTGTGGAGGTTCCTCAGAAAATTGGGAATGGAGCTACCATTTGACCCAGCAATCCCCCTTCTGGGGATCTACCCAAAAGACTTGAAAACCTTTGTCCACAAAGACTTATGTCCCCCAATGTTCATTGCAGCGCTGTTCACAGTGGCCAAAACATGGAAACAACCAAAGTGCTCTGTGACAGATGACTGGATAAAGAAGCTGTGGTACATATAAACAACGGAATATTATTCAGCTATAAGAAAAGATGAAATATTGCCATTTGCAACAAAATGGATGGACCTGGAGATCATCATGCTTAGTGAAATAAGCCAGAAAAAAACAAAGAACTGTATGACTTCACTCATATGCGGAATATAAAACTGAAAGCAAAGAAAAAAGAAATGAACAAACAAATAACCCATGGACACAATCAATAGTTTAATGTTTATTTGGGGATGAGTAGGATAGGGAAGGGAGAAAGGGGAGGGGGTGGGGGGGAAGCTAAATATAAGGTGATGGAAAGAGAAGTCACATTAGGTGGTGAACTTATTATACAACAAGTTGACAATGCACTGTAGAATTGTATGCCTGAAACCTATGTAATCCTTGCTAATAGATGTCACCCCAATAAGTCTAACAATAAAAATGAATTAAAAAAAAAAAAAAAGAACACCAACCAAGGGGTCCACCACAAGGTTTTCTGTTAGTCAAGTCACTGGATCTTTCAGACCCACATACATTTCTCTTCCAGCCACCTTGCCTGTCTAACTAATACAAACAGAGAGTAAGGGCACCTTGGCCAAGGACTAATAAGACCATTTCAGCAGTTGGACAAATATTTAGTACAAGTAATCCCTGTATAACACAGCTGTCAGTCTCCTCAAAATGCTGTGTTACGTGAATCTGTGTTATACAAAACAAAGAACTAGTACTAAAAAGAGGGTTAGGTTCCAAAAATTTTTAAAAATACTATTAGATTTTTATAATTAAGAGAAATTATCTTTATTAAAGCAATTTTCACCAGAAGTATAACATATTAATATGCATTAAATAATGTTTTCTTCCTCATCACTACTAATTACCATTAACCGAGGGTGTTTTCTTTTTGACAAGATATCTTCATCCTCTGAACTTTCTTCAGCATAATCTTGACTTCTATTCTGTACTTTCCGCAAAAAATCTGTTATTTTAGATTGCTTGCTTTTAGCTGAGAGAGCTTTATAAATTTTGTTATATGGTGCTAAGCACTTGTGAAGTTCTCTCTTAAACTTTGTACTTCTTTCAGTGGAAGGATCTTCGTTTAGGAACTATAGCTCCAACTCTTCAGGTAAGACTAGGCCTTTCTTTACGCTTTTCAGAGTGAAGTGTTTAACTTCTTCATTTTCACCTGTGCTGTTGTCTCCTGAATTATCTTGACATATTCCAGATGTCATTTCCACCAAATTTGCTTCATCAGTTTCTTCTTCAACCAGTGGATACATCTTCAACAGTCATATCGTCAAAACCTTCCCCTCCAAGAGACTTAGCAAGTTCTACTGCATCCATTGTTTTCTGCTGGCTCGATTAGATTTCCACAATATACATTGTGATTTTCCTAAATATGACTTTTCTTTCCTTAGTATATAATTTTTAAAGGAAAATAAATATACCTGGGAAGAACAGGTCATCCCATTGCTAAGTTAATCCAAGTTTATGAAGCAGAGTGAAAAGTGTACAGAATGATTAAAATGCAACAGCAGACAAATAAGTCAGTTTTCTAAAGGATCACAAAGTTCAACTGCCCAAACAATGAACAAGGTGCTTTCCCAAAGCACACTGGCAGGACCGACTTTGTCACTTACCCATAGGACATAATCAAATTTGTAAGATGAAACACAGAAAAACATCTAGAATCATGAGGCATTTCCCTGCAAAGTTTTAGTTCAGGTTAGATAATCAAAAGCCCAGAGGTGTAAAAGAGAAACATCTTAGGTACATTTATCAATCAGAAAATACTCTTTGGGTTTTCCCTTTAGGATCCTTTACAAAAAAGCCTCATTAAATTAGAGGTCCCTTACTTACCTCTCTGTATGAAGCTAGACCACATGCAAGCAACACATACAACTCTGTTTCAAGGTTTACAGTCTAGGCAAGCAGAATAGAACCAAACAGGAAGAGAAATGAAAAATCTTCTATTAGGTACTGATTTCTTTCTAAGTCATTCCAACTGCCCTATTCAAATTGCATTCACCCTCGGACATGCCCCTGCAAAGTTCAAAACACTAAGGTACCTCTGGTAGGCTATAGGTCACAGAGCCTTCCCAGCCCTCTTCCCGACGACCTCCATGTGGGTTAACTTCCATTTTGAATGGGACAAGGACAAGAATCCTACATTTTAAATTAAGACTAAAATGTAAAACCTTCTCAGCAGGACAACTGAGGACACCTGAGTCTTTTTAAAAGCGTGTAATTACCAAGTCACCAAGCTTTAAGTCGATGCCTAGGCCTGGTAACAGAACAACCAAGATGCTGGCATAGCTTGGCTAAATTGCTTTTGGAATTCAGGCCTGTAGTTTGGTAATTGGCAGTTGACTGGCTGGTGGTCTGTAATGACAGAGTGTGGACACTGGTGGCTCATGGGTAAATATGGCAAGTGTATTCACCCAATATGTACACAGGAAACAGAAGGATAACCCTCAATTCAACAGTGCTTTTACAGGCAAAGGGCCTGTCAGCTGGCACAGAAAGAGCTTAAAGTTTTGTTTTGTTTTTTTAAGTTCAAACACAATTTTAGCACTGTTGTACATAAACTCCAATGCACAGATCTGAATCACTGACAGCCTTCTTATGAATTAATATGGAGAGAGAAGTGGGGTAATTTAAGCACAAAAGCTCTGCTTGAAAACAACCCTAATTTTATTTTAGGTTTCATGAGAATGAAGAGTTGAAGATAAAGATTACCAATTACTTGTTTCAATGGAATCCCTGGTTCTATTAGTTAACACAAAATTTTGCTCTAATTAACTATCAGTTAGGAATGAGGGGTCTGCAGAAGAGTAGGAAATGAGGACTGGACTCATTCTTATTCCAGTAATGCAGAGCCTCTCACTTTCATTCACTCGACATCAATGAATGAATCCTTTCCTCAGAAACTTCCATAGCTACCACATCCCACAGAGAATGACCTCCATGTCAGCTCCCTGCCATCCTGACTCCCCAGGTTGACAATTGCCTTCAGAAATCCTGTCAAGGGCAGGAGGGGGAGGTCACTCCAGTGAAAGATGCCATTTCTTGTTCACTTATCTTTAAGTCACTAAAGAGGCTGTGGCAGAGAAATAAACCCACATAGTCAAGTGATCTTTGACAAAGGGGCAAAGGAAGTACAAGAGAGACAAAGGAGTCTTTTCAAATGATGCTGGGATATCTAGACATCCAGAGGTACAAAAAAATACACAACAGGTACCAAAAAGAAGTCTAGACACAGATTTACATCCCTCACAAAAATGCACTTCAAATGGATCACAGACCTAAATACAAAATGCAAAACTATAAAACTCTTAGAAGATATAACATGGGAGAAAATCTAAATGACCTTGGGTATGACAATGACTTTTTAGATACAATACCCAAAGCATAATCCATAGAAGAAATGATGGATAAGGCAGACTGTATTAAAATGAAAAACTTCTGCTCTGAAAAGGACACTGCCAAGCAAATGAGAAGCCACAGAGTGGAAGAAAATATTTCCAAAAGACAAGTCTGGTAAAGGACTATTATTTAAAGGTATACGTGCAGCAAGGGATCTTTCTTCTTATTTGACGGGGGCTACCCAGACACTCTAGTGTGCATTTCGCTTTCTGCTCATCTTTTCTCTCAGTTCCAACCTCTGAGAGGAAGAAATTTGCTTTTTAGAGCCAGTAAGAATTTCTTTGTTAAATCTATGGAGGATGCCACACTGTTGGGCCCTTTAACTACTATGAAATACACAACAGTGGTATCAAGCGGCCTGTGACTAAAAACTTTCTGGAGAATAACCTTCATCAAGACCATGTCACTCAGCTTGTACAGTAAGGCTTGTGATTTCCCACTTCCCCCGGCCCTCTGGAAATGCAACGCTGGTTTCTACATGGGTTCTAAAAGGTGCAGGTGTGGGCCAAGGGGGCAGTGCTTACATGACAGAAGATACTCTGCTTGCTCGCTCTTCCTCTCACCAGCTGTCTTTCAGGAACATCACTCTTCACTTCTCTACTCTATGTCTACACCTTGAAGAAAATCCCCCTAGTTTGGCTAGGCACATTTCTATGTGGATATTAAAAATTAGAGGGCAAACCCACTTCAGATGGATGGCACTGTTTTCCTACCTAAGTGTGGTACTGCTCACTCCAGCTTTAAAAGCTATTTTATCTCTTTTTTTTTTTTCAAGGGCCATGTGTGGGCTCTTAACCTGGTATGTTGGGAATGTATGGATGGTTTTAAGGGATCTGTGAACCTCCTGATTTTCTTTAATAAGATCAAGTATATGTGCATAGCTTTCATCAAATTCTGAAATGGGGTTATGATCCAAAAATAGCCTAAGTACTTTTTACTAGGTTCTACAGAGAAATCTTGAAAAATTCCCATCTTAAAAGTCAAACCCTAAAGTCACATAAATAATGAAATTGTAGCCTTAAAAATATAAAGTCTGTTCTTGCATAGCCAAACATTTGTTATTCATTCTATTTTGTTCCAACCATTTTAAAGGCTTAATATTTGAGATGCTTTAAAAATTCAGTTATACACCCCTGTGGAACAATTACTATGTACAGCATTTAACAACGCACTTTTTACATAAATATCCTTTAATCTTCACAACAACCTGTGAAGTAGATATTATCTATGTTTTAAAAATATAGAAGCAGATAGTACAAAAGAAAATTTTAAAATAATTTTTTTATTTTTCAATTACAGTGGACACACAATATTAGTTTCAGGTGTACGGCATAGTAATTAGACATTAATATACCTTACAAAGTGATCATCCACCCCCAAAATCTAAGTACCTATCTGACACTTTACATAGTTATTACAATATTATTGATTATATGCCCTACTCTGTACTTTACATCCCCATGACAATTTTGTAACTACCAATTTGTACTTCTTAATCCCTTCTCCTTTTCCACACCCCACCAACCCCACTCGCAGCTGGCAACCATCAAAATGTTCTCTGTGTTTATGGTTTTTCTATTTTGCTTGTGCATGTATTTTGTTCTTTAGATTCCACATTAAATGAAACAATATGGCATCTGTCTTTCTCTGTCTTACTCCACTCAGCACAAAACCCTCTAGGTCCATCCATGTTGTTGCAGAAATTTTCCAAAGGTCATACTAATAAGCTGGGGTTTGAACCTTAGTCTTCTGATGTCAAAATCCATGGTAACATTCTATAAAATATTAGTTTTAAAAAAATCAACTGGACTTGAGTGGAGGGAAGAGGAGGAGATAAAATGTGAACTGTAGGATGGGAGAAATGACAATGGATACAGGTTTATTCAGTTGGGGGTGATGAAAACGTTTTAAAATTAGATTGTGGTGGTGGTTATACAACACTAAATACGAGTATACTAAGTACCATTGAGTTGTACACTTTTTAAATAGGTGAACTGTATGGTGTGTGAAATACAACTCAATAAAGCTGTAACAAATCAATTGATAATTGAGAGGGGATGAATTTTTTCATATTTTGTCATCTTTTATATCAAAATTAACACAAATTTAAAAATTGGCATTTGGTTTTACATGAGGTCCTTGGTGTTTTGTTTCCCCAAGTATTTAAAATTCATTTCACATTAGGAAGTTCAGTAGTAACTAGAAGAGAAAATTGGCTTACTATTCCTGGATTAATTCCAACTTGGTTAGAATTTGTTTTGGGAACTCCTGAGTTTCATCTAATTCCCCTTCTGTAGAATGTAATTGCACTCTAACTTAGAGAGGTAGAAAAATTGAGACAAAAACCTAATCCTTAGAAAGGTTAAGTTACTGAATCATTATTGATCATTTGTTAGGCTAAAAATGTAGGGACAAAAACTGATGGAGACTACATCTGGTATACGGCTACAGAAACAGCAAATTATACCGATGTCATGGGAAATACTCAGGAACATAGCAAATCAAGCTTATCCTTGAACTGCAGTTTCATTCATCTATTATACTTCTCTCTTCAAAAATCTGCAATGGTTTCTTATTAGTTATTAAGTCCAAAACCTCTGTGTGGCCCCACACTCCACCTCATTTTTCCTTTTACAATAACCTCAAGGTGGTCATCTCCCTCACCTCCATCGCCAACTTGGTGGAGATACCCCAGTCATCCCTTCCTTTCTCCTCTCTAGATGTCAAACTCCTAGGTCTTTTAAGCTCCACTTCAAATTTCACTCCCTTCTTGGCCATTCGGTCTTGACTCTCCTCTCTCACGTCATCATATGGGCCCATGTGCCAAATACGGCAACACTGTTTCCACCATTATTCCTTGTGGAGGCCCCACATAGCAACCACCTTGCCCAGAACTGAGCATGAAGTAGATAACATAGTCATTAAGTTATTATGAGTAGATTTACTCCCCAATTTCAGTAAGTCAAGCAAAAACAGGTCTAAAAACGAACCAGTTGCTCCACAAACAATCTATGAAATAACCTGGAAATTATCTTTATAGATGACTTTTAAGATAATATATGAAGTAAGCGTTTTCCACAGGATGTTTTATTAATATATATTACTTAGTTTCATTTGATTTATGGATATGCTTCAAAAATGGATATTTGATTTATATGGACTTATCCTTTTTTAGAAATCACATTCATTCATTCATTCATTCAATAAACAGATAGAGAACCAACTCAGTGTCAGGAACTTAGCCATAGAACCATTAACTTAGCCAATCTCAGGAGGTAAAATTCAGAATTACTTTGTCATTATGTTTACTTTGAAAAGATTCCTTCTCCACATGTCAAGGATGTAATTGAAGACAAACCACCATCACAAGTGCCTAAACAAGCAACATACCTACCAATGAAGGCCCGTCAGTTGCTGACCACAAAAACCACCATCTGCCAGCTTTTCTGCTTGAGAATTGCTCCTGGCTATCCAAATCTTGAGCCAGAATCACAGATCTCCTTCTCCTTTCCCAAGAACCAGGGCAAATACAGCTATTTTCCTCTCACCCCATCTCCACCCACCAGAGAAGCAGCATGTCTGGACCCAAGCAAACCATTTCTAAATGACACACAGCTCTACCCTACACTTATAATCTCTTTGACCGCCAAGAACAGAATGGATCCTTCTCTCAGACGGGTTTCATGCAATTAGAACTGCTCTAACTACTCATGTGTACCAATTATGGGCTTTATTTACAAAGTACACTAAATGTAGACATGGTTTAGACACGCCCTGACATCTAACTTCAGGATCATTTTAATGTACTTGCATTCCTCCTGTACTTATATATCTTCTTTCTAACTACCCCAGCCTGGCATTCTAGGACCTTCGTACTACACAACACAGCTACTATGTTCCTGGGTTTGAGGCAAGTATCAAAGAAATAAAAATATTGTTCAGCAAGAAACAGCATATTCTCATATAAACACCAACTGACCAGACACATGGAAAAATATTTAATTGGCACAATCCTAAAATTAGTTAAAAGCCTGTGTGCATGGGATGGGGGCAGTGGTGTAGCCAAAGAGAAGGAATAATTTCCATGTTTAGTTTCTTTTTCTTTTAAACATAAAATTTCTTGCTAACATTGGTTTACATGTAGTTAACTTCTCAAATGATCAGCTCCAAAGAGTGGAACAAAATGGCAAAAAAATCTGAAATAACATTACAAAAATAATCCATAAACTTTCTAGTTCAAGTTTGACATCCAAGTATGTCACTTAATCACACTTGAATATCTGTGTATGTGTGATATTCTGAGAATTTAGTCCAAACAAACTATAATTTAGCAATCAAGCTCAGGAGGAAGTTCATAGGTCTGGCTAGCTTTCACTAAGACTAACAGTTTATTAGAGCCCAAGCTGGAAATACACTGTTCCTAGACCAAGAGGAAATGTACACTATCTTAAACCTCCTGCAGCAGGCAGAGAAGTTTGTGGATTTGTATGAATGCCTCAACTCAATAAAGGGATTTTGAGAAACGAACAAAAGGACATTGGTGCAGAAAATGCTATTAAATTGGAAGAGTGAGTTTTGTCAGGAGTTAACTGAGAAATGGCCTCCTTTTCTGAAAACTTCCAAGATCGTGAAGTATTATAAACCAAAGGGAAATTTTTCAAAGCTAGCCTACATTATTAAATTCTAACAATGACATATATTTGCATTTAAATGTTTGTGCAGCTCCTCTAAAGAAACACTACTACTATTATCTGTGTGCTTTTACAGGGTGACTTTGAGCAGTGACTCGAATCATTCCTGTTGCACTGTAAACATGAAAAAAATGCTAAGATGGAGAAAAAACACAACAGAGCTACAGGACTTCATGCCCTGTCTCACACTCAGTAACTCTTGGTTAATTGATTGGTGTCAGAACAAAACAAAACAATGGATTCCTGATTTGTTCAAATCCCGCTAAGTTAAATACCAGCTACTCCTAATGGACGCTAACTGAATCCCATGAACTCCCCACAATTCTGTCTAAGAAAGGAGACAAAACAAAGTCTGTAACATTCATCCATCCAGATGTGTGAGACTTATGTGCCAGATGCCATACAAGGGGCCGAGAATATAATGGGTGTGTACTATAAATTTTTAAAACTTCCTATTTCCCTCATGCCTCAGCATCCCCACAAATAGTCTATCAACACTACACCCAGGCAATTAGCTGCCCCAGTATAAGGTCCCTGCCCCAAGTTCCCCTTCTTGCACTCTCTTAAGGTTTATGACCTAGTGATATTCAATGAAAACATCCTCAAGCTTTTTGCTTATGTACTGCCCCTGACCCCAATAAAGGAATCTGCCCACGGGACCTCCCTCTCACTCAGTTCCTCACCCGCTTGGCTGAGCAGGTTTTCTGGGCGCTCCTCCCTGCATGGTGCACCTTGCCTACCTGTGAGTATAACTCCTTGAATTTCACATGCCTCTCCTAATGTAATTCCTGCAGTCATGTTATAATGATCCTTAAAGACTCCACAAAGGGGACCTACTTTCCCATTTATAACACAAGATGCAGAACTGGACAAAGTCCCCATCCTCTGGAGGTTGGTCTAATGAGGGTGATAACCAAGTGCCACAAAAATAAACTGCAGAAGGAAGTGCTTCCAAGCAGAAGTGAGTGGAATAATGAGAGGGGTGAGGTGAGGGAAATGGGCCAAAAAAGATGTGTACTGAGGGCTGAAGAATAACTAGGCCTTAACAAGGCAAAGACGGAAAGGAAGAAAAGGGGCATAGGGTGGGAAGAGAGGTCCATGAAAATAGATCAGTGTATGCAGAAGGCCCTGGAGGAGGGAGCTGGGCCCACAAGAGGCTCAAAAGCTCATGGCAGGAAGGTGGGCAAGACGGATGACAGGACAGAGGAGAATGAGGCAGAGGTCAGACCTTCAGAAAATAAAAACTAAAAGCTTTGTGGGACATATTGCAAAATGGACTGGCTCCCAAATCAGCCACACGATCCCAAGTCCTAAAACCAGTTCAAAACCCAGGTAGGTGCTACACAATGTTATGCCTGACCTCCGTCCCACTCAATGTGTCAACAGAAAGCACCAATACCTATCTCAGAGCACCCTTGTGAGGAATGAACTAGGTCAAAGTATATGAAATTGCTTTGTAAAGTGTTTGGCAAATTAGCATTGTAAGATTATAATTTTTTTAAAATTAAATGCTGTAACAAAAACCATGACCTACATATAATGTCTTTTTTTTTTTAGATCAGAGACAAATTATGAAACATGTGCCCAAATATATAATTGTTTTAAAAGAGTAATACTCTGAGACTTGAGCTTTGCTGAAGGAAATGATATTCAGAAAACTCAAGAATACAGTAGACTCTCTGTTAACTGGAACTCAAGCAGCCAGCAAAAAAGTCTAAGCAATAATACCACATTTATCCAGCATGAGTGTCAGTTAACCGAGAGTCTACTGTATTAAAATTTGGAAGCGAACCTGTCCTGTGATGCTTTACAGATGAAAGGCAGGCTGCTCGGATACTCACATACAGTAGACTCTCAGTTAACCAGCACCCATGGGGAGTGGTAGATACTGGATAAATGTAAGTAAACTCTCTGTTAACTGGAACTCAAGCAACTGGCACAGTCAAGCAACCTTGCTTGAGTTCCAGTTAATGGAGAGTCTACTGTATTTATAGTTCAATACACCAGAATCTTGTATTTTAAATAATCACCATGTAAACCTCCTTAGAAAAAATATCCCTGGTAGAAATCCAGAACTGTGTGTCATCAATCAGTCACCTTATTATATAGAGCACTTAGAGCCAAACCAGACAGACAGATTACGACCCTTTGTGTAAAATTAAACATAAATAAGTTGAAGTACAAGTGACTCGTGGTCTGAAGGCAGTATTCTAAAGTAGAGCAATATAAAAAAAAAAAGCATTTGTTCTATACAATGGATATATGGCTATATTATTTACTCTTGTTACTGGTGAGTACATTCTTGCTGCCAAAAAACAGCAAGAAAGAAAAAAGTGCCAGGTGCTCTAAGACTGCTGTTGGTGTAAGCTTAACTTATCTATACTACTTCCGGATAACCCTGATTGCTTCCTAAAAGGAAGCTTTACACTTTCAGCAATCAAACTTAGCAAAAGTAATGACTCAGTAGACATTCTCCCATCCTCCCAAAAAAACCTGTTTAGGCTATTTATATATTAAAAAGTAACTTCTAGGTTATTTTTAGTTACAATATGCTACTGGTATCTTTAAAAACGTTTTAAAAAATCAAAATGATAAAACAGTATAAAATCTTATAAAAACACATTCTCATATACAACCTGTGCAGACAGAATACATATTTATAGAGTAGCTATCAAAACTGAATGTCTGTAATTCAAGTTTTCTAAAATTATTACCAAATTATTACCAAATGGCTTATAGGGGCTGGGCCTATCTAAAAAGTATGCCTCACAAAACACTTTTCTCTTTCAAATATTTATAAAAAAAAACTTATTTCATGCCTTTTAGCAATTTCTTTCTCAGTGTATTTTGTTAAATAAGGGTGTCTAATTTGGGCATGATTTTTAAAATTTGAAACTTCTATTACATAGAACCCAAGCCTAAAACTGTTTTATTTTCATCAGTCTGATTATAAAATAGCCATCCAGGAATTCCTGAAATACCTACGATTCTTCATTCAATACCAGAAAACTCTCATAAGCTTACTGGATTGGAGAAACATTACTCCCTAACAAAGGCAAGATGCTTCAAGACTCCACAGGAATTTCATCATTCAGTCCTCTAACAGTGTGGGGAGGGGATACCACACTCTGAAAAGTTAACAAATGCACTGAAAGGACTGTAATGTGCCCCTTCTAAAGAACAGCATAACCATGAAACAAAACTGAGAGGCTTCCAAACAGTATAAAACTATTTTAATTATGGAAGTTGTTGACAATAACCTAAAAGTCCTTTGTCTCTTCTAGTCTTGCATGCAGAGGAAGACAGCCTGTAAGTAAGACTATTAGAAAATTTTGTCTGAGTAAAATTTAGGACTTTACAATGAGCTTGAATCAGAATAAACTCTCTTAGACATGACAACGCCACTGTATTAAGTCAATCCTCTTAAAAAGACAAAATGTAAGCTGATTTTATGTGAAATGACTCTGGCTTGCTATAATTCCTTTCTTTTAGACACTGGATAGAACTCAGAAAGTCACAGTTATAACACAGCATACTGTGAACTTACACCATTTATTTCTTTCTCTGTTTTGAAACCTACATTTGCCAGAATCAATAACATGGAACATAATTCAAGAACTTTAATATATCAAAATGAAAGGGAAAAAGGTTCCTCAGGGCCTCTGGATATAAAGTAGTCCCAAGACAGAGCTCAGAGTCAGAACAAGTTAGTTTTATATTAGATACCAGAATCTGTATCTCATTCCTCATTTCACCTGGAGGCTGAGACGTTAACTGGAACAAGGTCTGGATAAAGCAGAAGTTGGGGACAAGCCTAGGTGGAGGAGAGCCACATCAAATCAGAAGCAAGACAAACAAATACACATCAGCGTGCCACTGCTTCTACTGAAGAATGCTGTAATATGTTACTTTCCCCCAACCGGGAGGAATTCAAGCTATCCAAGTTGCAGCAAGAACTGGCACCTCCCCTGCCAATCAAGTGAAGTCCCTTGACTCATGGGGAACACACCTTCCTCCCAAGAGTGAACTGGCTGATCTTGTTCAAGAAAAAGGAAGGAGGAAGAGAAGAAAAGATCTAAAAGAAGATGTAGATATCTGAGAAAAATCTATTCCAAGAAAAAGGAAACGGGCACAAGAACACTTGGCACCAAGTCCCTGAGGGTTGGAGACAGATGGGAAGAGACACTCCCAGAGCACTGGGGCCTGCAGGCCTGTGCCCCTGGTCAGCTCTCCTGGAATCCCCTCCTCCACAGATCTGGGAAACTACTGGCCTACTCTCATAAACAATCAAACTCAAATCACCTGAAAAGTCCATTAGACTCCAAATTAACCACCCTGAAACTAGCTTGCAGTTGGTGATGAGAGGTTAAGGGCAGGGTCTTGGAGCTACTTTGGTGGGGTTTTTCCTGGTTCCACCAGCCTACTGACCTGGGGCAAGTTATTTAACTGCTCCCCAGCTTCCTCACCTGTAAAGTGGAGCTAACAATAGCATAACTCACCTTATAAGATAGAATGAGGATTCCATGACTGAGCACATTCAGAATGCTTAGAATAGGTGCTTGGCTCACAGTAAGCCGTACGTACGTGTTAATTACTAGTAATTATTTAGAAGTAGTCTGTTTTATATTGTGCTAGGAAGAGGAGCTGGGTTTGGTTAGAAAAATTATAACCACAGAGAGAATATAACCATTCTCTCTCTTAATCCCATTAGATGTATGAGAATTTCTTGGGGCTGGTAGGAGGAATGTGATACAACCCATTGCAAGGCTGTGACAGTTACCTCTCTGCACCTACACCACCTACCTACCCAAGGTAAGAGGGATTGGCTTGAACCAAGTGGAGTTCCCCAGGGACAGTCACCTATAGCAGGAACTTGGGTGAAGTGCTACTCACTGGCTAAGCAAGGAGGCAAGTTATTTATTTATTTATTTATTTATTATTATTATTTTTTTTTTTTGGTGGTTCCCTGGCTGGGAATTGAACCCAGGCCACGGCGTTGAGAGTGCCAAAACCTAGCCGCTACACCACCAGGCAACCCCTAGGAGACAAGTTCTAAGTCCTCCTCAACAGTAACTTGTGAGCTGTGTACCAGGTCTGACAATTAAGTTTGCGAACTTGCCACCATGTGCTTATGTTGGCAGCATTGTACAAACAACTTGATAAAGTTTCATAACACAAATTCACAGCTGTGTTTGTGTTGACATGTGGTGGTGTCTTGCGAGTAGTGGTCGTTATTGTTGTGTGTTTTTGTGTGCCATTGCAAGAATGTCAGAGCTTGAATTGGAGCAACTAACAAACATTAAATTTCTTGTTATACTTGGCAAGAGTAGAAGTGAAATCAGGGACATGTTAGTCTAAGTTTATGGGGACGATGCCATGAAGAAAACAGCAGTGAACAAATAGATTAAACGATTTTCTGAGGGGAGAGACAGTGTCACTGATGAAGAGAGCTCAGGGTGGCCAGTAACGAGCAGAACTGAGGAAAATATTGCAAAAATTCATCGAATTGTTTGTCAAAATCATCAGATGACTGTGAGAAGCATAGCAGACCAAGTAAATATTGATAGAGCAACAGTTAGGAAAACCTTAGCTAAAAATCTTGGCATGAGAAAGATGTGTGCAAAAATGGTCCCAGAAGAGCTCACTGATGAACAAAAACAAGGGAGAGTTGAAGTTTGACAAGACATTTTGGAGAGACAAGATGTTTTGGGCCATGTTATCACTAGTGATGAAACATGGGTATACCAATATGACCCTGAAACAAAGAATCAAAGTGGACAATGGAAGTCGGCCAATTCTCCATGACCGAAAATGTTCCATCAGTCCAACTCAAGAGTCAAAACAATGCTGCTAACATTTTTTGATATCAGAGAGATTTTTCATTATGAATTTGTACTAACAGGACAGTCAGCCAAATTTACTATTTGAAAGTGCTGAAAAGGCTGTGTGAAAAGTTAGACAGAAATGACCTGAACTTTTCCCTAGCAACTCATGGTTTTCAAATCACAACAATGCACCAGCTCACATGGCACAGTCTGTGAGGGAGTTTTTAGCCAGTACACAAATAACTGTATTGGAACACCCTCCCTACTCACCTGATCTAGCCCCCAGTGACTTTTTTCTTTACCTGAAAATAAAGGAAATACTGAAAGAAAGACATTTTGATGACATTTAGGACATCAAGGGTAATACAACAGCTCTGATGGCCATTCCAGAAGAAGAGTTCCAAAATTGCTTTGAAGTGTGGACTAGGTGCTGGTGTCAGTGCACAGCTTTCTAAGGGGAGTACTTCAAAGGTGACCATAGTGATACTCAGCAATGAGGCATGTAGCACTTTTTCTAGGATGAGTTCATGAAATTAATTGTCAGACCTTGTACACCTGGCTACCCTACTAGCAGGTAATTACAGAGACTGTAGGTAGGAACCAAGTGCTGACCATACTAAGACTAGGAAAAAGATCTGGCATGCATCAACAGGAAGCAATTTGACTCCTGCCACCCAAGAAGTGAGACTTACATAGGAGGTTTCTGGGAGCTCCAGATGCCAATGAGGAATAATCACAGAAAGGCAATGGACTGCCATGATGGGCTCATTTAAATAGGAATTGCTATAGTATACTCCAATAGGACATTGCTTTATTTTTTAACAAAAACCTGCCTGGAGAACAGAGGTCAGGGATCTTGTTTAGAGGTATCTCACTAAGCTATGCCCCAGGGTTCTAGGGGTCTGTGTGTTGGGTGGGAACCACCACAACGTAGTGGACATACATGGTACATACATGTTGGAGAGTATCAAAACCTGTTTCAGGAGCACCTCTGACACAAGTCCTTGTGTCAATAATGATGATACCACTACTATGGGCCATTAAACTTTCCTTTTCTGGGAATGACTCTCAGCATTCTCCATCAAGAGGTTGATTATAACTATACCCAAAATCCTAACATGAGATTGGGACAATCATCCTATCTCCTAGTTTGATTTTAATTTTTACATTTTACATTATACTAATTTGTAAGTAAGAGACCTTTGACATACTTTTTGGGTTTGCAGTTTCATATGAGTAGAGCAGCCCCCAGCCTCTCTGTGGTGCTTATATCTGGAGACCCAAAAACCCAAGTGTAAAATTTCAAACCTAAAAAGAGAGCAGTCTCAAAGGTGAACTGGATTTCAACACTGATAAATTGGAAAGTTTTTGTAACTCTATTATTTCAGCTAAAGGAACAGTACTCATGTCATCACATTACAAGTTTCTAGGTTCTAGTTCAACATAAGGAAATAGACTTTGTTTTAAACAATGCTCAATAAATTAAAAACATCAAATCCAATAATAAATACTTATTAAGTCCCTACACAAAGCCATTTCAGGGAATGCAAACATGTATGAATTATTACTCCAGTGCTCTGAAGAAAAACTGATATGAGGACTGTTCAAATCATATTTTCCTTGATGAGATGCATCAAGATAACCAACCTCCTGATGAAGATACTTGAAACAAGAAGAAACAGAGGGACAATAAATAAACATCCTCTAAATTACTGGCTTCAATTAGCCTATTAAGTAAAAGGCAACTAGTTCTACCTATGAGCTGTGTTAATGCTTCCTAGTGTCATTGTTATTAGGGATGAACTTTCCCCTTTTGCATCAGCTCACAGGCTACTCACACCTAAGAAAGCTGCTCAGTTCACAAAAGTGCTGGACAGTTTTCAAAGATAAAACTTCAGTCCCATTTTCAGGGTCATCTACAGCTAAGATTTTTGTAATTCACATCTACCTATCCCACACCCTGCAGGAGAGCTTCAAGCTACCAGAACTGCTCAGTGGGGGCTGTAATTCAAGTAGGAAACAAGTAAACGGTGGGGGAAAAGAGGTTTTGTTTGTTTTCCCATGTCAAGGCCTCAGGTTGAGAGGAAAGTATGGCAATATCCCAAACTGTTTTTAAATAACATGCTTTCCTAAGTTTTCCTGAGGAAGTAAGTGCAATAGACTCTCAGTTAACTGGCCCCCATGCCAGATAAATATAGTATTATCGCTTCAATTTTTTGTCGATTGCTTAAGAACGCCAGTTGCTTGAGTCCCTGTTAATGGAGCGACTACTGTATCTCAATTTTATTAGAAGAATGTTCTGCAAAACACTCAGTTTTTAGATACCTATACTCAGACTACCCAAGAAATGTTTCTGACAGATATAATTTGCTATTCAAGAGATAAAAGGTCCACAGGAACATCTGAGTTCAATTTACTAGAACAGTAATAAGAGGGAATTTTACACAACACATAAATGTGCCACAAAAAACCATTAAATATGATGCCTACTCCATGTGTGTACTGTTTCCTTCTATCTCCCAAGCAAAGAGAGTTGGGTCAGAGCTTTTTTATTGCTGTGGTCCTACTTACTATTGATGGACTCGACCTAAAATGGCTCCTAAACCATTTCACTCGTTTGACCCCCATCCCCTTAACCCTCCTTTGTCTCACAGGAGATCAGCCTAGCTTGGGAAACTGAAACCTTTAACCAATCAGAAGTAGACACCTGTACCTCCCTCCACATTTTGCCCACCAAAACCCCCTCCATATATATACATCCACCCCTCCCAACCAACGGTCGGGGCGGTTTTCCCATTGTGAGACAGCCCGCAGGTCACCTAATAAAGCTTGGTACTACTGCCCAGTATTTCAGCTCATATCCCACCAAAACTGACATCAAGACAGTAAAGTGCACATTCCTCAAAGTTGCAAATTCCTTGTTTCAAGTTCATTGCAAAGTAGATTATCACTGTTAAAGATGAGGTTTTAAACTGAAGGCTATGACCAGGAATTTCACCGGTCCATTTCTGGTCATTGTTGCTTCCAGTAGCTCCTCAATTTTCAAGAATATTCCTGCCACTTTAAAAAGAAAAAAGGAGGCACTGGAGTGGCTGGGTAAAATACAGGTTAAAAGGTGGCAACTGGCTCACCTCCAGACTGCAGACTGCCTGAAGATGAGAGAAAGCCCTCTGTCAAGGTCAATGAGGCCACACACCTGCAGCAAAGAGTATTTGTGGTTCTTAGAACGTCTTTCCTCCTTGACCCTTCATGTTTGGGAGAACACAAATAGTAGATATCTCAACTACCTTTATCGCTGTTGTTGTTGGAAGTAATAAACATCTACAAAAGTTGCGCAAAATGTTGCATAAAAATCAAACCAGGACTAAGGCCAAGTCACCGCAGATATTAAGACAAAGAAAGCAGCTTTTAAATTCAGATCCCACACTTTTGCATAAAAGCCATCATGATGTCCTTTATCAACAGGCAAAAAAGATCCTCTACCCAGGTACACCCTGACGTGGTCTATTACCGTCTGTATGTAACTCTTACAAAGAGCCCAGGGCCCAGACCAGCCTCAAGGTTGAATACTGTACAGAGGAGAATGAACACAGACCCTGGCAGCCAGGCCAACACCTAACAATTGCTGGTGACTTCTTCCATAAATAGCTTGGTGGTGAGTATTGGTGGGGAGGTGGTCCCCAAGTTTATGGGTAAACTTGAGTGATAGGTTTTCTAGATCTATGACTCAACTGTAAATGGGGCTGCAGAAGTCTTTCACAATATAAGCTTATGAACCAGATTTTTACATGTATAAACAAGAGATGAGATGCAAGTAGACCTTTCAACAGGAGGCAGATTTCACTGCAGAAACATTGTCAGCTCAAACCTTTAAAACACAATAATAAATTGAAAATAGCTTGCATTTGCCCCTCAATTCAGATACGAGACCATTCAATGACACAAAAATGTTTTGCAAATCAATAGGCCATTTAGAAATGGCCTGTTTTCACTCTATCACTATTTTTTTTTTTCTTTTTGGTATACTATGGCTTTTTTTTAAATGGTCACACCCAATATAGCAGGGTACAGGCTGCCTGGAAAGCGTCAGCTCAGAAAAGCTTGCTCATTGTGCTGGTTACCGCAGCAGAGCGAAGTCACAGCAGGATGCTCTGCTGGGCCCATTAATTAATACAAGGGAGTTGAAACAAAAAGCTTGTTTAGCCTCTCTTCCCCAAAGCCTTTTTTTTAATTCCACAAGGGAATCAGAAGCCAGAGACTCTAGGGTGGTTAGAAGGCTAACCATTCTGATGATTCTTTAATGAAAAACTTGAGAAATCCATGCACACACAGTCCTATTTCACACACCAGCATTTTTCCTCAGCTCCAAAGTTGGTAGTAATAACTAGCAGTAATTCACTGCTGTGTCATTACAACAGCCCTCTCTGTAATTCAGCGGAGACCAACTGAAATTGCTCCATGAGGAACAGAAACATTCATCACACGGTCTCCAAAGAGTCCCCCTTCGCTTCCCCTCCAGTTTATTGTTAAGTGACAGGCTGGTATCTCCACCCACACCAAAGCAAACGGAGGGTCTTCTGTAGGAAAGGCCGGGGTTCCTCTATCCCTCTCTCGTATGGACTGGGGCCTTCTTTGTTCTTTTGGCTAATTTTTGGCTAACTTTTTAACTAGTAAGAATTTATTCTGGATTTTAAAAAAGAGAGGCATCAGAGAGATCCAGCCAGCCAATCAGAAAAGTACTGCATTATCCTACCCTAAAGCCCAACATGGGCTCCTCCAAGATGGTTATCAAGACCACGGGACCCTCTTCCCAGAAAACATGTCTCCACACAAAATTCCACGGATGCAAGGAGTTGATTCACGAAATCCGTAAATGTGTCCTCCAGGGTTCATAGATTCCAAATCAAACCCCAAGACGACAGCAATCTCCAATCTTAACTAGTTTGGATATCTAAGAGGGGTTGCTGTCAGGCCTTTACAGCAGTGGATTAAAAAGGTGACCTTTCTAAAAACTTTCAGCAGATTATGTAAATGGAAATGTCCTCTATAATTTTTTAGCAGTTTACAGAAGAGTAAACACCTTTTTCAGTTGTAATCTATACCTTCTTCCAAGGAAAAGGCCTACCCTTTAAGTCCAGATCCTCCCTTCTCCCAGCCCCCTCACTTGCCCAGCAGCCCTGAAACTATCTGCCAGCTAGAGCTCTACTCACCCCTGAAGGCCCCAAACCCTTCTTCCAAAAATAGAAAGACTGCCCGCAGGTCTACCCAGATCAGCTTAGCCTCTTTTCCTCCATAAAGCAGGGTTTCCATCACTCCAGGTGTTCAAGGTTAGTCAGATGTCTGTTAGAAATGTAAATGACCCAGGACACACCCTAAACCTCAGAACACCCCAAAGTGACAGAATTTCAGGAACATCACAGTTTAAGAAGCTACTGGACACTTCACATGCACACACAGTATGCGAACCAATACTCTAATCTTCCACAAAAGCCTGGTTAGGGACTTCCTTGCCTACAACACCCTAAAATTTTGCATGCTTATTCTCATGTTAGATTTTGTTCTATTTCTTACCTCAACATAGAAATAGTCTCCTCCCCACTGACCTAAAGCATACACATTTTAAAAGGTTTTTGTCTAAGTCCTTCACTCCCTAATACTGATTCCTTCTAATGTCTCTTGGGTGAATTTTTTCTCTGACTGCACACATTAGCATCCCTTAGTTGGGGGAAAAGGCTCTCAAAATTCCAGTTTCTAGGCCTCTCCAAGTTCTACAGAACTGGGAGAACATGGAGTGAAATGTAAATACATAAACACTAGAAAAATTAAGTACACATAAAACAGAAAGAAATCTCAAAACCACCAAAATCTTGTCTATGAAATTTCTATTTTCCAAAAGTCCTGTAAAATATTTCTGAAACCCAGGCCTGGCAGAGAAGAGTTAAAATCCTTTACCTCTGTTCTCGCAGCTAATGAAAGCAACGCAAGCTACAAGAGAAAAGGTGGAGACAGCTGTGCCATGGCTTGGCCTAACAGGATATGGCGACCCCCCAAGGAGCCAGGTCGCTGAGCTTCTGAGAAAGACCTCACCTCTGTGCACCTCCTACCCCTTCTTCACAGCAGCGTTCTCAAAAACACCGATGCAGTGCAATGAAATGGTAGGCCCATTAAAAGTAGTGCACATTTAAAACTGTACGTGATAACCTACTGCATTCAAATATGCAAGTCCTTTCCTAACTGTGCATAAACCAGGTGATAATTATACCAGTAATAAGGCTCCCTAAAGTAACCATGTGTTTTAAAACTCTGCAGTCCTCAAATCTTAGGAGTGGGCACAACTGTCTCTAAACCCATCCCTTTATTCTAAAAAATTAACTACAAAGTATCCTTGGGATATGTCATGGTGCTAAGTGCTGAGGGGACAGCAAAATGAATGAGAAATGGGTCATTGCCCTTGAGGAACTCAGCACAGGCTTGTAGGGAGGAATATAATAAAGACAAATAGCTATGGTGCATAGCAGCGTGTGGTAAGTGCCATAAGAGACATTCCAGCACTCCAGGAGCTCAGGAAAGAAAGAGTGATTACCAGAGCAAACAGAGAAAGCAGCACTGAGGCAGCAGCATTTCACTGGGTTCTGGAGGTAGGAACACACGTCTAGTTAAAGCAGAGGTTAGAACTGAGAGGACAGTCAGTAATCAGGAAGGGCAAGAGCTAAAGAACACTGATGGAAGACCCCCTAAGCTCAGAACGGAATGGGATGGTAATTGTGGCAGAGCTGTCAAAAGAATATTTGGTGGTCCTCTCCTGGGTACACCCACAGGATGAGGATGATTTTGTATCACTGAAGTCACTTTGCTGAGGGGTACGCCACCTCTAATTTGCCCAAAGTTACCCTGGTTATTTCTTTCCTAACAAGGAATAGCGTGGCACAACCTTAAATTAAGCCTAAATGGAAAGGAAATTGGAAACAAAACTTTCTGAAATAAACTGGGCAAAAAGAAGATCCTGCCTAGAGCAATGAACATAAAGTTAAGTTCAACCTGCCAGCTATAAAACATCTTGTGTGAGCCATGCACGCTGCTGTTTCTTCACATGCAAAATACAAATGATAATTCCTCCATGCAGTAAGAGTGTTTGCTGAACCAAAGGGATGGATGTGATAGTCCTTTGTAAAACTGTAAAGTTCTTCCAAAATATAAGATAATTCTGGGTAACTTTTGAAAATAGTTTAAAATTTTATTCTTATATACCAGTAACATACACAGAGGTTGTCATGATAAAAAACTCAAACAATATGATGAGTGTCCACAGCAAGGGGAGCACTCGGCTCAGGCTGCAGCAGACGCTGGGGATGCCAGAGCAGAGACACGGAAACAAGCAGGATGGTGTTGAGATTGCTGGGCCGCCAAATCAATCAGCCCGGAAAGCCCTGACAGCCAGGTCTTCCATTTACTTCACCCTACACATCTCTTTACCAGAAAACCAGCTCCAACTAGTTCAAATAGAAACCTGCAACATAAAAATTTCCTAAATGATACTTTCTTTAAAAAAAACCCTTATTTTATTCCGATGGCATGATGATCCCTTTAACAAGTATGAAGATATTAAATTAATATGGTCCTACCTCATTTCCTTCATTAGCAGCTTGGCTTTTCTTAGTAGCAAAGATCAATCAATACTGAATATGAACTCCACAATTATCTAAGTTAAATACACACAAACACAGTACAGAATTTTAGCAGATTGGAACTCCTCTTCATAGTTCAAGAAACAAATGCAGGAAATGAACACGCATCTGTATATTACAGCAAACTCTTTTGCCATTAGCCATAAAAATGTTTGAGTAAACATATTAACCTGCACTAAAGGGTTCTATAGTATGACTAATTAAAATAAATCTTTCCTTGATTCCATGCAGCCCTTGAGACTTTCAAACTCTAAAATATTAGACTAGTATGCTTATAATTTTAAAGCCAAATAAAAATTCCCATTTAAAGAATATCTAAAACACCAGACTGCACAGCTATTTCTCAAGTTCCTCATTGCCTGAATCTCTAGCAGCCTAACTTCTCTTCCTCTTTCTCCCCATCTTCCCATAATATTAATAACTGATTCTCTGTACCCTCTTCTAACAAGGATAGCAATAAAATTTATCCAAGCCAGGGCGCTTTTGAGAGTGAAAGGGGGAGCTGTTAATAATTAAGCCAGAAAAACAGGTATAAAAACTTAGGACGTATGGTAACCCAACTTACAACTACTATTCTGGGTAGAAGGAAAGGTCTCTTCACTGAGGACGAGAAGGGAAATCACATACTTAATAAGCTGAACTAGTACAGACACATTCGAATCTATCCCAGCCCTGAGCTATCTCTGAACTATGCACAAGAAGAGAAGCTACCCCACTGCCCCAATTGTTTCTCCCATCTTCTCTGGGGTGCAAAGTCCAGGTCAGTATGTACTTGCGTAATACTTGAATGCAAATTCCCTGGGGCCACTGATAAAAGCTTAAGGGCTTGTTTGCTCTCTGCTGTAAACAGAAGACCATCATCCTTCACTGCTTAAAGAGGCACTAAGAACCTTCAATTAAATAGGCATTAGCAATGTCAGATTCCAACTTCAGAGACTCACCCTCATCCAAAACATCTATTAAGTATGTTTTACTGTGCTGGGTGCTGCAAAGGTCAAAGTATGTAGCCCACGTCCTCTCTGAATTTATAGTCCCAAAAGGAAAATGACATGGCATGGCTGTAAAACAGGAGATACTCCCACATCAAATGGAGGATTGAAGAGTGCAGGCCAAGGAGGAAGAGCAGAGCTGGATTTGGGAAGAAAGCAGAAAGCAAACGAGTTGAAGGAGAAGCCGGTGAAAGTGATCCCAAGGCACTGGCCTGGGGAGGCAGCACTCACTGAAGGCAAGTGGGCGCAAGTGGGAATTACGAAGGAAACCATTTCGGGTGCCTTTTCCTGGCTTGGTTCAGGTTCACCTGAGTTTAGAACCAAGCATCCCTAACCCTGATGTGATCACGGGTTCCCCATCCCATCACACCCTCACCTCTCGCTGACATGTGAGCTCTTTTGTGTCAGTCAGTGGAGTATAATTGCCCCCCACCCCCAAAACAAGTGCTTAATAAGTACTTTTTATATGTAACAAAATACACATAACATAAAACTTACTATCATCACCATGTTTAGGTGTACAGCTTAGTATTGTTAAGTACATCCAAAATGTTATACAACCATCTTCACCATCTATCTTCAGAACTGTTTTATCTTGTAAAACTTTGTATTCATTAAATAACATCTTATTCCTCCTTCCCCAACCCCTGGCAACCACCTTTTCCACTTTCTGTCTCTATGAATTTGACTTCACATCAGTGGAATCAGACAATATTTGTCCTTTTGTGACTGGCTTACTTCACTTAGCATAATGTCCTAAGGGTTCATCCATGGTGTAGCATGTGTCAGAACATCCTTCCTTTCTGAGCCTCAATAATATTCCATTGTATGTAATATTCAAAAGGTATGTATTATGGAAAAACAACATGTAATTTTTCCATAATACATACCTTTTGAATCAGTTAAGTAGCTATACCTCAACGACTGGAGTCCACTCTCCTCAAATCTGAGAAAATTTCCAATCTTTCTTGAACTATAATATTTAAAATTTCTTACAGAAACATAGATGAACTGGCAATTAAAAAAATAACATATATCTTTTCAAATCCTGACTTCCGTAATCCACAGAAGTTTGGGCAGGGAGGGGCCTCTGGGCAACCACTGTCTCCATAAGAGTGACCTCCCAAGATGGGCACTGAGCACAGGGAGGCCCTGATGAGAGCTACTGTGTACATTCTCATAGTCTTCAAGGCCCTGCTGGTGCACCTGTGGGGGCTTCCCCTTTCCTTCCTGCCTCCATCTGGAAACTCTAAACGGACATCAGAATTGCATAATCACAGGTGATTTTCATAATGAACACTACAGTTTTTCTTCCTACTCCTTGGAACTTCTTAGCGGCTTGATCTAATTATCTTAATAATGATAAATACTTTAATGACTTGTTTTAAAAACATTTCTTCCATCAACTCTTCCTGTCAATATGGCCCCACTTTCCCAATGAAGTTAATGCGTCAGAACTGCTTTGGTTATTTTCTGTTGTATGTTCTAAGTGTAAGAAAGGGTTAAATTATACCTTGATCTGGAAATGACACCTTAGAAAACTGAAAAATCTAAAAAACTAGAAAAACTGAAAAATGGAGTGACCCCACAACACTGAGAATACCAGAAATGTTATCTAATCCAAGAAAACAATGAAAATATGTGAATACAATGCACTGCTGTGAAAATCAATTAAACTTATGTCATATTGGTTTTCAATCACTAATAAGTGGTCAGAAAATCAGACCAGGCAACTTTAAAAGAAGCAGAAATCATTCCTTACATTTCTTTGATCCCTATGATATAGTACTGGGCAAATATCTTAATATATACTTAATACATGTTGATTTATAAATTGATGTTTACTCGACCATGAGCAATGTCAGATCACTGTTTCTTTCCTTCCTACATAATTCAGTAATTTTTTAAAAACTATGAATTCAATCATAAAGTGAGAGGAGACATATGAAGTTTGACCATTAAGTTCACGAACTCATTACAGAAAAAGTGCTACATATCTCATTGCTGAATATCACTATAGTCACCTTTGAAGTACCTAGTCCACCCTTCCAAGCAAATTTGGAACTCTTTCTCTGGAATGGTCATTAGAGCTGTCATCCTCTGACCCTTGATGTCCTGAATGTCATCAAAATGTCTTCCTTTAAATATTTCCTTTATCTTTGGGTAAAGAAAAAAGTCATTGGGGGGCCAGATCACATGAGTAGGAAATACAGTTATTTGTTCACTGGCTAAAAATTCCTTCACAGACAAGTACTGTGTAAGCTGGTGCATTGCCATGATGCAAGAGCCATGAGTTGTTGGTGGAAAGTTCAGATCATTTTTATGTAACTTTATCACACAGCCTTTTCAGTACTTCCAAATAGAAAACTTTGTCCAGTTGCTACAAATTTATAATCAACAATCCCTCTGATATCAAAAAAGGTCAGCAATGTCGTTATGACTCTTGATTTGGACTGACAAATATTTTGGTCATGGAGAATTGGCCAACTTTCATTGTGCACTTTGACGCTTTGTTTCAGGGTTGTATTGGTACACTCATGTTTCATCACCAGTGATAACACGGCCCAAAACATCATCTTGCCTCTCCAAAAGATCTTGACAAACTACAACTTTGCTTTTGTTCATCAGTGAGCTCCTTTGGGATCATTTTTGCACACATGTTTCTCATGCCAATGTTTTCAGTTAAGATTTTCCTGTTTCTCTATCAATGTGTACTTGGTCTGCTATGCTTCTCACACTCAGCTTACAATTTTGACACACAACTCAATGAATTTTTGCAATGTTTTCCTCAGTTTTGCTCATTACTGGCCACCCTGAGCTTTCTTCATCAGTGATAACTTTCTCTCCCCTCAGAGAAATGTTTAATCCATTTGTAAACTGCCATTTTCTTCATGGCATTAACCCCATAAACTTGGACTAACATCCCTGATTTCACTTCCACTCTTGCCAAGTGTAACAAGAAATTTAATGTTTGTTTGTTGTTCCAATTCAAGCTCCAACATTTTCATGATGGCATACAAAAAAATGCAACAACAATAATGAATGCCACTCATCAAGACACCACCACACATCAACACAAACACAGCTGTGAGACACAGACATACCAAGGTTATGAAACCTTACTGAGTTGTTTATACACTGATGCCAATGTGCACGCACAGTGTCAAGTTTGTGAACTTAATTGTCAGACCTCGTATAATGAAAGCACAAATACTTAAGTACTTTACCATGTATGCAACCCTACAAAGCACAAAATCTAGTCAAAAAGGTCAGTAAGAAAAAAAAGTACCCTATAGTGTTTGAAGAAAATACTTTTTATATTATCTCATTCACACTTTGATGTTCTGTCTTTGAAAACATGGATGATAAAAGATCTTTCTTTAATGTTACTTTTGTAGGAACTTTGATGGCTCATATAGCCACAGACACATAAAATTCTATGATTAGAAGTGGCTATTACAAAATAATGCCAGGCTTTGCTTTATTTAAAAGGAAAATCAGAAAATGATTATACCATAAATTTGGTCTTTTAGCCAAAATTTATATTTTCCTTACTTTCTTGAGACACAAACATATAGATTAAAGAATATCCTAATGATGTTTGGGCAGCAAACACCAAAGACAGCTCAACTTGCAGCTGCCTCTCATCTTGTAAGATCATCACAGGGATAACCAAAACTGATGGCAATCAGGCCCACGAAGGACTATGTCCAAAGTCAATGCCTTGGTCAGTATATTGACAAGGCTGATGCAACCTGGGACAGTACAGACCCAGCTATCTGTCAGCTCTAATTGTCCTTAAGGCAAATGAATTTCTTTAAAAATTGCTCTTCACATTCTGAAGACTTGATTGAATTCTTAAAATTTCATTCACAGCTCAGCCAAGAGGATCCTTCAGAAATATCAGCGCATGGGTGGCTGAAGAGGTTGCCATAGCAACTGCCCCTCCTTCAACTTTTAGCAATTAAAAAACTTAGCAGCATTTCTATACTTTGCACACACAACAGAATTTAAGGTAGACAACCCCATTATAAAACAATTTAAAAGGGCTTGAAGCAATGAAAAAAAAAATCTAAATTTACCTTAGGGAGATTGAACATTGGACTCTAACAAGCTTCAGTCAATTCAACCTAAGCAGAAAAATTTCCCCAAAAGTAACATTTACAGAACAGCCTTTTAACTATCTTTAGTATCTTTGGTTTGAAATATTTCAGAAATACTTATTTTAAAAAGTGCATTTGTATTTTTGATGTATTTTTATATCCACTTTATTTTTAATATTATAAAACCAACTTATAGAAATGGAAGCCCAACATAACATAAGCTTTACATTTAACACAGTCTACAGGAAATAAGAATTTATGTTATAGCCATGCCTCAAGACTAACCGTTCAGGAACCAATTAGGCCTGAAGTCAGGAGTCACTTGTAAATAAAAGGATTTTAGACAAAGCTGACAGATACTTTTAAGTGCATTAGCCCTTAAGGAATGGAAAAACAATTTTTTTTTTCTTTTCTGTGTTATCCTAAAATTCATGGCTGCAGATTATAGTCCCACTACAAAATATTGGGCTTGTTGAAATAGCATCTGAAACCAGTATAAAATAACAAAAATGTTTCAAAGCAAAAGTCTTTCAGAAGAAAAGTTATTAATTTCTTTTAACTTTCCTGAGCACCTAAAGCCACCGACTTCTATGGCAATCTTTTTGACATGATAACCCCTCATCACTGCCTGATTTATTTTCTCCAACACAGAAAGGTGCTAGCCCTAAAGAGTACTCTACTGTATGGATTTATTCTTTAAGAATTTTCTGAGAACTTTGTGACAGGTCTGAGATACCTGAACACTGTTAGGTCCTGTAAACTCCAGGCTGGGGATCTCAAGAAGCTTCTAGAACACAAGGAAGAGCTCAAATTCCAAGGGGTTTAAAATCAGGCTTATTTTTTTTCTCTTATCTTAAAAAAAATAAAATAAAACTACCAGTGCCACCAGCCTTCTTTCTTGCTACATACCATTTATAAATTCTTCTGATAAGAAGGGAAAACCTTACCTGTCATAGTACAATCTTTTAGCCCCCTAAAATTTATCAAAATGTCATTATAATTAATCAAGTTCTACCATTCTTCATAACAGTAGCCTCCCCCCCCCCCCACCAAGGTACAGATAATACACCAATTTTAGGAGGCACTGAATCAGACAGGACATGGAGGGTACCTTTATTATTTTATTAAGATAGATAGATTGACAGTTGACTAGTTGTTTTATTAGAGCCTGCCATTGTCAGTTTGGACTAGCTACTTAAGATTCTAGTTATAAAATTCCTCAATGAGGGATATGAAATCAGATGAACTTACAGTGGGCTCTTTTTCTACATGCTACAGAGGGAAAGCACATAGGAATCAATCTTAAGTAAGCTGCTAGCAGCCAGGCTTTCCTCCCGACCTGGCACATCTTCCTATTTCTCAAAGCATCCAAAATGGCAGAGCACAAGCTCCAGGAGGCTGGGGCTGTGCCTGTGCAATTGCTGCTGCACCCACTATCACGTAAAGCCCCGACAGGCACACATAAGTCATCAGTAAATACAAGGATGACCCACATCACCACGTACTCAAGAAATACCATGAACCATCGTGCAACCCCTACCTGGGAGCATCCAGGCCATGACCCACCTTCACTAGAGTATTCCTACCCATAGCTGTGGCAGACCTGGTTTTGTCTCTTAGGAGGGACGTTAAAAGAAGAAACAAAAGGAAGAAAAAGAAAAGTGGCTTAAGTCATTCTGTTTTCAGATTTCTCACCTGTAAGTAAAATTCCTTGAGGGGCAAGTCCCTGTCATCTGATTACTTCGGTGTTGCCTGTGAACATTTCCATCATGTTCATGGTTGACAAACACAAAGTCATTCCTGCTTGGGTTTCCCCCTTCAACATCATGGCTTTGAATTGCATGAAATAGCCATTTCTACATTTCATAAAACTGCCTAAAATAACACTTACCTGGTGAATGACCATCTTTTTATATCATGTCAATCTCCCAAATCAAAGGAGATATATGCCCTGACATCACAGAATTCCCTACCAACTGTCAGAATCTCCTATTAAACTGCATGCATTTGCTTTTCAACCCTTTCACTGCATTGACTTCAAGTTTTTTTTCCCAAAATATGTCAAAAAGCCACAAAAAATAAAAAGTGGATATTTTGACTATTTTATGCATTTATTAATAATAACATTTTGAGCTGCTTTGTAAATAAATGACATTATTTTTATTTAAAATTTTTGTTATATGGTAATAAATTTACCATTATATTAAATTTTAGCAAAAAATACTCAAAACATACTAAATGGCATCAATTAAAGTATAGATAAATTAGAATCTAATGACACTGATGACATAAAAATTACAAAATGTTACACAATATGGCATACAAAGTATCTTTGTTGTTGATAGTACAAGCCACAGGAAAATAAATTAATAAATCTTGTGAATGGAAAAAAGTCTTGAAACAGTTTCGCACTGAATGACAATTTTACAATAATTCCAGTATTATATTTTAAAGTAAATTCAGTTAAGGTGGTACATTTTATTAAAATAAATTATTAATGTATAAAAATTTCCCACTGTTACTTGAAAAACTCAAAAATACATAATAGAAAAATGTATACTACATATAGTAGAGGGAAAAGTTATTTTGAGCTTGTGGGGTAAACTCTAATGCCACAGTCTGCGGATGGAAATATTCATTCAGGTATATCCAAATGTCGCAACAACTGAGTCAATTAAGGTGATGAAAACAGGCCTCAGGAAGTACCTGGGAAGTTGCTCTTATTCCTCTTGGCATTCTTAATGCAAAATGCTGTGGTAGTAAGAGTTACAATAGCCTACTGATACAGAGATATTCACATGGTTGCCAGACTTAAAAATGAGTGATACTCAGCTAAATTTGAATTTTAAATACGGAATACTTTCTAGTATAGCTGAACACTGAACACCAGTTTGAACTATGCAGATCAACTTACACATGAATTTTTTCAATAAATACTGTAAGTATATTTTCTCTTATTTTCTTAATAACATTTTCTTTTCTCCAGCTTACTTTATCATAAAATACTATATATAATACATATAACATGCAAAATATGTGTTAATCACCTGTTTATGTTATCAGTAAGGCTTCCAGTCTACAGTTGGCTATTAGTAGTCACGTTTCGGGGAAGTCATAAGTTATACTCAGATTTTCGACTGTGCAGGGTGTCAGCACCCCTAACCCTGGGGTTGTTCAAGGCTCAACTGTATAAGTATGTCCCAAATAGTGCACAGGACATACTTATGCTAAAAAAGAAATGGTGTTTACCCCAATTTCCATTTTAACTGGGCATCCTGTATTTTATCCAGTAACCCTATGTTGTGGGGGCAGCTACTCTATCAGTGAGAGGGCAAGGAGCACAGTGAGGCTATAGATTGTGATGATTGGGATCTGGATAACAAAACTAAATGAGCTTAACTAACTTAGAATGATGCCAAAAAGTTTTTAGGGGAAGGAGGGCAGAGCAGGACAAGTTTGAGAACCATTAACCAAAAATTACCCTAAAAAGGGCACTGGGATAAAACAGCCTCACCACACAAGACTGGCAAAGATGCACATAAGAAAATTACTTTAGCAATGACGAACTCAGAAAAGAGAGGGCACATTTGCGGCAAACAGTCTACATTCTAGGCACCTCACTATTCTCTTACACCATATCCCTGATGGTGTAAGACTCCCTAATACTCTCTGGGGGAGCACATGACTGAAAAAGCACCATGCTGTCTCTAGATATTCATTACATGCAGTCTTTAAAAAGCCAAAAGTTAGGATCTTTATTCGCCTATTGTTCCACAACATTTCTGCAAAAGAATGACCAGAATTTAATACTAACTATGAAAAAAATATATTTTTATCCACGTACCAGGAGATAGGCTTTCTTTTTGTTCCCAAAGAAGAAAGCCCCCCAAAAGTACCCTCAGTAGACAGAGACTTCAAGGTATCTGGCATAGTCATCCTCCCTGGCCCCCCAAGAACTCAGGTGACAACAGTTTTTATAAAAGGCATAAGTCTGAGACTGGGAAAGTAGGTAGTTCTTGTCTGTACCTATAGGCGCCTACTGGCCCCTACTCAATGACAATCCATGGTGGCAAATAAAAATAACAGCTAACATTTACTGTAGGGTTACAATGTGCCCGGTGTTATTCTTAAGACTTTGCATTGATTAATTTTATAATTAACTGTGAAACAAGCCTAGCAGGCAGGTACTACTATCCCCTACTCTCTGGATGAGGAAATGGAGGCAAAGAGAAAGATTAAGGAACTTCCAAGTCCATAGTTGTTAATGGTAGGCGATGCTAGTCTAGAATTATACACCTTGAGGTAATGATAGAACAACTCAGCCTGATGTTGAAATTCTAGCCTGCTATAAATTGTCCTGAGTTGGCACAATGAGTTTGTGTAATTCAGTCAAGGAACCAAACATGAGATACAATTTTCCAGTATGTATTTTGGTTGGCATGCACATGAATGTACGTAAGGCTGAACCAAGTCATAATTACCCTAGAATTACTGAATCATATCATGGGGTTGAAGGAGAACTTACTAGAACTAAATCATAAAACTATGCCAGATAACCACAGTTTCCTAGTATTTATAAGTGGCTTAAATAGTTGGTGGATGGTAAATAAGGATGAAGGTGGTAGTGATTCACCATGATATTAACTTTCAATCTCTTTTTCATCTTAGTTTTATCTCTTGAATTTTAAAAGCAAGTCAACTACTAAGCTTACAGGTTTTATACATTCTTGATTTGTGTAAATAGAATATTTTAAAGTGGTTTGGTTGTTTTTACAGGTGTTAGACTGCTTTTTCAGTTTCATAACCTTAATTTTTTTAAAAAACCTTTTATTCTTTGGACTGTCCAAAAGAAATATATCTACAATTTACTACTCTTAATCACATGCTTCTCCATATAAAATATGGCAAAGAGATAAAGCTTTTGGGAAAACATTCCCTATTAAAGTTGTTTATGGTCCTTAATGTTCTTGAAAAAGATGATAATGAGGCATTCTACGTAAAAGAAGAGTCATCGAGGACCCCAATTTTACCTCTCTGGGTCTCGATGGTAAACACAGATGTGTCTCATTTGTAACACAGGATGGTTGGATTAGATCATAGTTTTCCATCAGGTATGCCCTGGCACAGATTCTGATGCCCGTTGGCCTTCAGGGCAGCTGGAGCCCATCTAACAACTCTAGCCAAGACTGGCCATTTGTTTCTCTGCAGTGAGATACGCAAACCTTTTCAATGTGTGCCATGCTGTGAAAATGGCTGTGAAACACTGGATTAGATGACCTCAAGGTCGATACTAGGTCTGACATTTTGTAATGCTGGTATTTTAAGTCAGAGCCGATGGCCAACTACAATGTGATTCTATCATCCCCAATGCATGACACTTCATAACTAAGAGGCACTCAACCAATTTCTTACAATGGTTCAAAATGCAATGGCATCACTGTAAGAAAGCAACATTACTGTAAAAATTAAATATATAATTACAATGTTGTTTGTTAGCATTCTACCAATTGGAAATTTCTATTAATTTATTATCTCTGATGAGAATGTCACAGCACACTGAAGGATACTAAAGTGTTATATAAAATAAAGTAATCTACATTTAGCATAGTTTTAAAAAAATGTGATAGCATATTCTAATTTTTATAAGTGATCACTATATGCCATGGTAGCTTCAGTATTAATCATTCTAAAATTTTGCTTTAATGGCACTTGTCCTAATTCCCTATATGCCTGCCACCTCCATCATTTAGACAAAACAATCACACTTCTCCGATAACTAAAATATTTGGAATTAATGAGTACCTATTTAAGAAGCCAGACGAAACAGGATTTAAATACCTTTAATATGTATAGTATTTTATCCTCAAAGTAAAACCAACAAATGGCAGAAAAAGAAAACCCACATTTCCACCACCCCACCCAACCTGGTTTAAATTAATAGGTTAGAAAGTTCTAGGCAACTCAGTACCAGAAAGACGTAAATAAGCAGGAGGGAGCTGGGAGAGGAAAAACAGTAATGACCAAGGAGCTAGAAGAACTGGCACATAAGGGACAAGTTAAAAACAGAATCTCCGTAGCTTATCTAAGAGGGCACAAGGGACATACATCTAACTATATACATACCGGGAACGAGGAGGAACAAAAATATAATTATTCAGTATTGCCAGTGATCACAGAGAAAGAAGAGAGGGAAGAAAGAATTTTGGGAAGTATAGGGGGACGAAAAAGGGATAAGCTACTCTAAGAGAAGGCTTCAAACTCACTCTACAGATAGGCCTTCTGCTGAAGGGTTACTTCTCACATCTCAACCCAGCCTTGAAAATAAGCACTGAGTAAGGAATCCTGGGATAAAAATGCCCCAGGTATTTATACAATGAGAACTGGGCCCAGGTTAGGGTTGTATTTTAGTTAGAATCTTCACACTGACAGCCACTGCAGCAAATTGTACTCATGGAGTTTTGGAACACACAACTCCTGACAATTAAGTTCACGAACTCGTCCTAGAAAAAGTGCCACATACTTCATTGCTGAATTCACTATGGTCACCTTCAAAGTATTCCCCCTGGGAAGCTATGCACTGAGGCCAGTGCCTAGTCCACCCTTCAAAGCAATTTTGGAACTCTTTTTCTGGAATGGCCATCAGAGCTGTCATCACATGACCCTTGATATCCTGAATATCATCAAAATGTCTTCCCTTCAATATTTCCTTTATCTTTGGGTAAAGAAAGAAGTCATTGGAAGCCAGATCAGGTAAGTAGGTAAGGGGTTCCAATACAGTTATTTGTTTACGGGCTGTAAACTCCCTCACAGACAGTGCTGTGTGAACTGGTACATTGTTGTGATGCGAGAGCCATGAGGTGTCTGTGAAAAGTTCAGGTCGTTTTCATTTAACTTTTTTACACAGCCTTTTTAGCACTTCCAACTAGTAAGCTTGGTTGACCGTCCAACTGGTATAAATTCATAGTGAACAATCCCTCTGATATCAAAAAAGGTTAGCAACATTGTTTTGACTCTTGATTTGGACTGACGGAATTTTTTTGGTCATGGAGAATTAGCTGACTTCCACTGTGCACTTTGACGCTTTGTTTCAGGGTCGTATTGGTACACCCATGTTTCATCATCAGTGATAACACGGCCCAAAACATCATCATGTCTTTCCAAAAGGTCTTGGAAAACATCAACTCTCCTTTGCTTTTTGTTCATCATTAAGCTCCTTCAGGACCATTTTTACACATACTTTTCTCATGCCAATATTTTCAGTTAAGATTTTCCTGTCTATCGACATTTACTTGGTCTGCTATACTTGTCACAGTCAGCCAACGATTTTGACACATAGTTCAATAAATTTTTGCAATGTTTAGGTCCGTTCTGCTTGTTACTAGCTGCCTTGACCTCTCATCATCAGTGATGCTTTTCCTGGCCTCGGAAAAAAAAAGGCTTAATACATTTTATACTGCTGTTTTCTGCAAGGCATTATCCCCATAAACTTGGACTACATGTCCCTGATTTCATTTCCATTCTTGCCAAGTTTAACAAGAAATTTAATGTTTGTTTGTTGCTCTAATTCAAGCTCCAACATTCTCATGATAGCACACAAAAACACGCAACAATAATTATGAACACCACTCAGCAAGACACAGCCACATGTTGACATGAACACAGGTACAAGACACAGATACACCAAGGTTATGAAATTCTACCAAGTTGTTTGTACAGTGCTGCCAACATCTGTGCATGGTGGCGAGTTCACGAACTTAATTGTCAGATCTCATAAGGATGGCTACAAGTGAGAATTTGTTTTTAATAACTAATCTTATTCTCAATTTAACCCTCTCTTAACACAATAAATTTGAAAGATATACAATATTATAAATAAGACAAAAATATTCATAAGCCCACCACCAGAGGTACTTACTAACAACATTTTGATTTATTTTCTTCCTTTCATTTTTTAACATGTCTATTGAATATTGACTGAAAAGAATTAGTGGTTCAATATGACATTTGAAATTATCTCCCTTTCCACCTAGCATTTACTTCTTGATTTTAAAACTTGCTGCACATGGATTTCATGCACTAAGTGTGACTGGTGGTAGTATTTGCACAACTTACTTGGGAAAACAAATGACTAGGCTCCATTCAGCTGCCCTAAGAGCCAGAGGGTATCAGCTGTGCAAGGGCATCCCAGTGGGTAAACTGTGATCTAACACAACTCTCTCATTTTACGGATGAGGACATTAATACTCTGAGAGACAAAGTAGCTTGTTCAACATTCATCACACAGTGAATTACAGTTTGAGCATTTCAGAAATTAGAGTCTAATATGACTTATCTTCTACATAGAATGCCTCATTATGGTCTTCTAGGATATTAAGGATCATAAATCCCTTATGTATGGCATGTTTTTCTCATTGAGTTATCTCTTTGTCACATTTTATATGGAGAAGCATATGATTAAAAGTAGTAAATTATAGATATTCTTCTTTGGACAACCCAAAGGCCAAAAGTTTGTTTAAAAAACAACAGGCTCTTGAGCCATTCTCCTTGCTCGAGCCCGCTCCTACCTCTTTGGAGTGTACTTTCTCTTCAATAAACTATCTCTTTGTTTCACCACTAAAAACAAACAAAAAACAAAAAACAAAACAAAACAAAAAAAACAACAAAATTAAGATTAAAACCAAGCCTATGACACTAAAGAGAGATTATTTTCATTAAGTAATTAACACCAGTTTTTAAATAGTAATATTCCCCAATACATGCAAAATCAAAATCATTTTTAAGTATTTTGTTTGAAATATATTTTAAATTATATTTCTTTCTAGAAGAGGTACCTAACCTTATTATAATCAGCACTGACTATTTGCATTTTCTAAATCTTTCCTAATATGATAATAGAATAATAAATAACTGGTTTGGGTGCAATTTTTTATCCTAGTGATCCTTATTAGTCATTTGTAATTTTTTGATAAAAGAAATAATTTTATGTACTCAAGCTAGCAATCAGATAGTTTCTTGCTCTCAGACTTAAAAAGATATCCTCTTTCAAAGATCAATTTTTTCCTTTACTTTAGGGTTTTAAAAATATATATTTAAGTTCATTCCACATGGATATCTTGGTATAGTACCTAAGGCAAGCATTTAATAGGTTTGTTTTTTTCTTAAGTATTCAATTTCTTGTACCTTCAATTTCTCAACTTCTCTTACCAGATAATCTATACCATCTCCCAATAACTTATCAGGTAATTGTCATTCTATACACTAAAAAGTTTTGTGAGGTGCTATTTTGTTTGATTGTTTGTATAATTTTACACCCACAACATCCTCTTTTATTATCATAGCTTTATGTTTTAAGCTCCAGTAGTACAAGTCTCTGCCTCACTCCTTTTCCAAATTAAAAATGATATATGTACTAAACAGTTGACCCTTGAATAACGTGAGAGTTAGAGGCACCAATTCCTGTGTAGTTGAAAATCTGGGTATAACTATTGACTCTTCCAAGTCTTAACTTAACTATAGTCATAGTCATCCCTTGCTACTGCCAGGGACCCCTGAAGATGCTAAAATCCACAGATGCTCGAATCCTCTGTAAAATGGTATAGAACAATGCAGACAGGTGTCTCTCTGTATCTACAGATTCCAAACCATGGATCAAAAATACTGTTTGCCATCTGTGATTGGTTGAATCTGCAGATCCAAAACCCAGGGATATGGAGCGCTGTTGGTATATTTATTGAAAACAATCTGTGTCTAAATGGATCCACACAATTCAAATCCATGTTATTCAAGTGTTAACTGTATATATGTGTGTATTATATATGTGTACTGATCCACTCATACAGTCTTCCAGATGAACTATACAAGCAGTCGAAAAATCAGACTTTTTATTAAACTGATTTTGAAGACAATATGCAAAGATTCCTTAATATCTGTTTTCTGTGGCTATCATATTTTGCCATGTATCATGCACTCCTGTGTATAAGGTGCACCCATGTTTCAGGCCCAAACTTTAAGGGGAAAATATCTTTCCTTTTAATTTTTTAAATCATATTTCTATTTGTTTTTATTTAGGTACTTGTTATTTTATCATTTATTTCTTAACATATGATGGTACAAGAAATTTTATATAACAAATAATTACAAAACACAAGAACAGGTACAAGGTACAAGAAATTTTACATATAAAATTTATATACATACACACACACACACACACACATATATATATATATATAATGATCATATTCCAGGGTATTATTTTACATACGGATATCATTATTTATTTCTAAAGTTACACTTTTAACTCATAAGCATAAATGAAAGAGTTAAAAACATTTATATAGATGTGGAATTAATACTACCCACATATAACGTGCATTCTTATTTTTTCTTTCACAAATTTGGGCAAAAAAGTGTGCCATTATACATGGCAAAATTGGTATTTAACATGAATAATTGCACACTGTTTCAAACATTCAATGACCTTCCCTTCTTTTTAATGTACTTTACTGATGTGTCCCAAATGTACTGATCCCCAGGTCATCAGGAGACCCAACTCAAATAAATCTGAACTCTATCCAGTAGATTACAGAGCTCTCACTTGAACAGCCTACAATAGGCCTGGGCACATGTTTTCAGGGCAAGGGCTACTTCTGCAAGTGTCACAGTCTACTAGCTATTTATTTTATTCAGGTGGTTATCCCAAAATTGCTTGGCAATCCACCGGTGGACCGCAACGGACATCTTGCCCAACCCTGGCCTACAGGGCTGCACATGTGCCTCAACATCAAAGAGTATTGACTGTACTGGAGGCAAAAGGGAGCTACTGAAGGGTATGTAGGTAGGAGAGTGCCACAATCAGATTTCTGTTTTAGAAGGATAAAGATAACTGGGAGAGTGGATGGCTAGATTAGTGTTAAGCACCCAATGGAAGTAGGGAGAATGGTTAGGGGTCTTCTGGAGCACCTGCAGTGACAAGGACAAAGACAATGAAAAACAAAGAATGATTCCATTCATATTTATGATATTGCATTATTGCCTCTATTGCTACAGAGGGTGCATTCAAATACTCGAGAGGCAGAATAATGAAGCTTGGAAACCTGTCCCCAGGCATGGTCTCTTGCCCCACATGTCAACAGACATACCCTTCCCTCTTCCAGCTGTGGGTTACATTTGCTTAATCACTATTTACTGAGCATCTACTTTGAGTCAGGCACCATGCTAGGTGCTGAAAGATATCCTGAAGAGATCAGTGCCAAAAATCAGCAGGAGTTACAAAGAATGAAGAATAAGACTGACATCCAAAAACAGAGCCAAATATTAGGAACTGGAGTCATCTCAACATCAGGAAAATATTATTGTATGGAGCCACCACCTTCCCTGAGGAGACCTACCTCTCCATTTCAGGCCAGTGGCCAGGCTCCCCAGGTCCCATTGCAAACCAGGTGCCCATGAATACCTTTCCACCTTCCTCTAGGCACCAGACAGCAGTATCCCTGACCCTGTCTTACAGATGGGTCAGCGGAGACAGGATGAAATTGGGCACTCGGACCACTGCTACATGGAGGGTCAGTGCAGAACCCAATCATTGGTTCCTGGCTTGATCTTTCATTTTTGTGATGTGTCTCAAGTACTTATGAGGCCCTTAAAAATTCTCAGAAAGAAAAAGGAAAGGCCTTTTCCATGTTTTACTCCTGTCTAATTCCTTCCCCTTGATGGAGGTTGGATTTCTATAGATGTTGGCACAATCTATGCACTGTTAGCAGGAGACCAAGCCCTTGGCACTCCTGCAATCTAGAAGGACCTTCCTCTGTCTCCCTCATCACACTGAAAATAGACTAGAAATATCTGCTCCATCTTTTTAAACTTTAAGGAAGGGAGGGAAGAAATTTCTGCAACTGTAAAATATTTGGTTATGCCATTTACTGGTCATATGTTGCATAACAAGAAATAAACATTATTAGTATCTGACAGTGGGGTAGCTTTAGCAACTGCTGTGAGGAGGTCAGCTCTGTACATCAAGCATGCAAACTGGTAATTTCTTGTTTTGCCTATATAAAATGATTTTTGATAACTTCATTGTCTACAAAACTTAAAGTTTGCATTCTCTTTAAAAATTCTTATGTTTAAATCTAGAATCACAAATAGTAAGTACGTATTCACTTAATTCCAACAACCTCCTTAGACCCATAACAGAAATAGGTACAAAGCTACTGTAGGGAGGCCGACAGGACCAAAACATTGGGGGGAAAAACAAGGCAAAATCATGTCTACCACCGCCTGGCAGTCACATCCCCAATCCATGACTGTTTCTATCATCTGATACTTAACAAACTTCAGGCCAAATGCTCGGTTTTGACAAAAGCCTCGCCTCCAACCTCTTTGGGACTTGCTGTCCTGATCTGCGAAACAAGGCCAGTGATGCCTACCCGACAGGGTTACTGGGAGGACTAAACCTGATACTATATGCTAAATGCTCTGTAAATTATAAAGAGCTATGCAAACATCCTAGACCAGCGATTCCCAACCTGTGGGTCGTGACCCCTTTGGGGGGTCTAATGACCCTTTCACAGGGGTCGCCTAAGGCCATCGGAAAACACATTTATGCGGACCAGTCATACATGTGCAAGAGCAGCTACCAATAATTTTATGGTTGGGGGTCACCACACCATGAGGAACTGCATTAAAGGGTCGCGGCATTAGGAAGGTTGAGAACCACTGAACCAGACCCTTTCCTCTGGAGGCCTCTGACCTCTGACTCCCCTCTTCAGTTACATAAGTTTGCAGTCTTATTATGATTCTACATGTGGGGAAACTGAGGCCCACGCAGTACTTTTTTGAGGGATAAAAATCCAATAAATCAAGGGAGAGCCCCAAGAAATCAATAAGGCCCTGGGAATCCAGTATGCCAATAAGCTGTGGTCTTAGGCAAGTTCTCTAACCCTTCCAAGTACCAGTTTTCTCAACTGTTTGAGTTCAAGGAAGCTGCCTGGAGGGCAGATCAGCAGAGAAAGTTTTTGTCCCCAGATAGCTTCCCAGAAGACAAGGATTGGAGGAACTGGGTCAGACTTCCAGCCCCCTGGGCAAGAATTTTCTCCCTGCCCTCTAACAGCTCACAGAAAATGGCAGCCCAAGAGGATGGAAACGGCAGGATGGGGGTAGGCTCACCCCAAAGGGAAAGAAACACTGACCTAAGCGGACCAGGCCAGCGCTAGAGGAGTCGAGGCCTACCAGTACCACCAAACATGGGTGGGAGGTCGGCTTTGGAGGACAGGAAGGAGGCTGCAGCAACACCAGCAATGGTGGCTTTCCCCGGGGAGGGGCAGAAGCTTCACCGGGATGACCAAGATAGTGCCATCTCATGTTCCAAGTGACACTGCACTGACCAGAAGGTTCACCATTTCTTGCCTCCAGAGTGGCCAGAGATACAGTAGATGATAAGCACTTGTTTCGGATTGTTCGTGGCTGCCTGTTCTCCCCACCCAGGGCATTCTCTACCTTATGAGGAGGGTAGAGGCTGAAATCAGAACCGGGACTTGCATGAAGAAGGGCAGCTCGGAGAGCAGGAATTCCAATCATTTTTCTGGAACGAGCTGAAGCACAGAGTACAATTTTTTACATTATCGTGACTTAATGACTCCAGTATCCCCAAAGCCCATATGGAAATCCAGGTGACCTATAAAAAAATGGCCAAAGTCTTGTCTCATTCAAATTCTGGTTCCATAAAACACAGTAATTGCTGGAAAGTCCTCAAACCTCACATCATTTCAAGACTGAGCAGTAAACCACACAAAAATAAGAACTACTCACTGAAGTGCACAAATGACACTACATTAGGTCCCATTAAACAGCCCAATGAAATCTGCAGTATTTATTAGGTGTAACCACAGCAGTGCTCTGACTTCTATGGGAAAAGAGGAAGAGAAGGGGAAATGATTTTTCATTATTCTTCAAGCTGGCTGATAACAAGCTTTGCAACACTGGTTCATTATTCCCAGCCACCCTGCAATCATTAGCCAGGGGCAGCGATGGGAGTAAGACAAAGAAACCCAGTTCCCTGCCCAAGGAGACTTCCTGATGCTGCCCTCCAAACAGTGACTTTTGGGAAGCCAGAACTTCTACATCTGAAACCAGAAGAGCTAGAATATCTAACTGAAATACTGAAATAAGTTCTGACTGGTTTTCATTAAATCTTTTTAGCCAGTTGTCAGTGTGCTTCAGAGGGGAAAGAATTGGATCACATGCTCAGCAGATGTGGGCTGGAATCAAAGCAAGCTGCATAGGGCTGCACAGACAGCGAGCAGCAGCTCCCCCAAACAAAAGGTCAGCCATTTATAACAACATCCCCAGAGTGATGTATGTGCACATTAGAAAGTTAAATTTCATGAAAAGAATGTCCAATAAAGCCATCAATTTTATTTTTGCTTCATCTGGCTACAATTTCTGCCTCGAGTCATTTCTCTCTAGGAAAACAGCAGCGGGCAGGCACCTGGACTCACTTCAGGGTCCCTGGTCCATGAACTATGACATTCCACACATAGTTTCCCAATGCAAGTACTGAAATGCCTGCTTCTTCCTTCTCAGCTCACTGTCTATAGCACATTCCTTGCCCTTTGATGTGAAAGTAAAATACTCCACTTTAGGACATGACCCTGCACTGGGTTTCTTTTCTGAAAGAAGCTAAAACCACCACCATTATCACCACCCTGAGTGTCTGTTGCAACAACTTCCGAGTGACTATCTTCAGGTTACAAACACTAAACAAACACGAGTTTACATCCACTAAATCCTGTTACCCTGCATATTATTTTACAGGAAGAGACATCATTAGCAGAATTCACTATAATTATCCTTGAAAAAAGTTTACCTTTTTTTTTTTTAAAATGAATTCTTGTCCTAAGTAGTTGAGATGTCTTTCATCCTTCTTAAAGTGCCAGGGTAATTTGCTATTAAATGCACGTTTAAACCAACATTTTATAATGTTGCTGCTGTTTTCAGTGAGTCCCCTCCCTTTTCTACCAGGCATTTTGGGCTATAATAACCCCCACAGTCACCTCCTACTGAAAAATTATAATAGTGGGCCAATCATTTCCACATATTTTTATTTGGCTTATAGATGTAAGTCTCCCCAGAATGCTGAGAGTGAAAGGCACCTCTCCAAGAGGACCTAGGACTCCCAAGTATTACTCCTGGAAGAGCCCAATTCCCTAAGAGGAAGCTTAACTCATAACCACAATTAGTAACATTTTCAAATACGTGGTATCCATGTATATTCACCATACAGTTGTCTTTCTTCTTCAAGGTAATCTAAAGGATCTCCCATTATTACTCCTGAACTACTGCACTTCAAAAGCCTAAATCATGGTAGTATAGTTTAGTTTCAGCAGCAAAACACCACCAAATATTCTAAAAAGAGATTATAGAGAATTGGAATGCTATTCAGTGTGGGATTTTAGCTGCTCAGAAATCCATTGTATACTTTTTCTGAGGAAGAAAAAGATTTTCAAGACAGATTTCAAATTCAGAGGTTCATCACTATAGTGTTGTAGAGAAATACTGCCCCCCAACATGGCCGATAGCCTAGTCCGGGACCCACCCCCGCCCCGAGTCCCTTCCTGGTTCCTCTTCTCCCCGAGCCCCTGTCCCCGCCAACCCGAGCCCGTGCACGGGAAACTGCTGTCATTATGGGAATGCTGTGCTGTACATTTCCCCACCTGCCTCTGTTCGGGGCTCAGACCTTGGAGGTAACTGCTCTGGGCCCCGCCCCCGCCGGTGTAAAATAAACAACCCGAACTTGCAAGTGCTCCGAGTGCCGCTGGGTCTTTCCGACAGGTGAAGGGGTAGAGCCTTGCACAACATTTGGTTTCGTGACCAGGAAGCCCAACTGCACTGGCCCTTTGCAGCCACCGGTTTGGGCGAGAATGGACAGCAGGAGAAGCCCGGAGGGGAGGGTGCACCCTGCCTATTTTAGGTAGTCTCTGAGGCGCTAGCTGGCTTTGGTCCACGATCACCACCGGACTCAGGAGGCTTGACGAGAGAGGTTCCACACAGGCATCCATACGGTAAGGCCCCGGGGCCCCACTCAGCTAGGCCCACCCCAGTGGGCGCAAGGGGAGCCTGATCACCTCCCAGGGACTCACAGGAGTCCCAGAGTCAGCAATTGGCTGGGCAGGAATGTTATAACCTCTGGGTGAGTGTGTGACTGTGTGAGTGAGTGCGGATCGTGGAGGCTTGTGTCCACTGATCCACTCTGTGGCTCCATGGCCTTGACTATGTATGGAGTCCGAGTGGGCCCTAGCTTGCGGTTCTATGGCAATGTCATAAGGCATAACGGTGATGTGTCCTCGTGAGGACAAACAGGCCCGGGGCTTATACGGGTACACCTTAGCCAAAATGTGCCTCAAAGTCCCGTGAGGGATGTGGCCAGGTGGGCGCTTGAGAGGTCTCCTTCGGGAGGCGCCCCTTCCCTTTGTCTGTCTTGCGCCACCGGTCATGGGAAACATGAGGTCAAGGCACAGCAAACTCATGGTGTTAGTGCATGTGGAAAAATTACAGGAAGGGCTTGTCTTACAGTGTTAAGATGACCCCAGGTAAGGTCCAGGCCCTATGTGAGCTTGAACGGCCCACATGGCAATCGGAAGGGACTAGATGGCCATCGGAAGGGACTAGATGGCCATCGGAAGGGACTAGATGTCCCGATGGTTCATTGCGTTTGGCAGGTCGTTACCGAGATGCCAGGACACCCAAACCGATTCCCGTATATAGACACTTGGTTAGATGTCACCCAGACACTTCCTCCATGGGTGCAGTTCCGCAGCAATAGTCAGTGACAGGCTAGGGTTTTCATGGCACAAACCCAACTAGGTCAGAAGCCTCAACGAAATAAGGATGCTCCCCGAAACTGTGCAAGCGACCCTGAGGAGGAGCTGATTCTACCTCCTCCACATGTTCCATCAAGACCTACGGCCCCTGGAACCCCACCCATGGACACTCCCCCTCCATCAGCCCCACCAAACCTGCTCGTTCTGGGGCCAGCCCTGGACGAAGACAACCCCCCCCCCACCGTCTCGAGGGCCAGCGGCAAGGCTCTGACCGCACCGAGTGGCCCTCGAGATGCCAGTAAGAGAGTCCAGGGAGCTGGAGAGAAGGAACGAAGATGGCACCATACAACCTGGAAGAACCATGATGTATTATCAACCCTTCTCCACCACTGATCTCCTGAATTGGAAACACAACACCCCGTCATACTCTGAAAAACCACAGGTGATGATCCACTTCCGAGAGTCCCTCTTTCAGACCCGCCACCCCATCTGGGAGGACTGCCAGCAACTGCTGCGGGCTCTCTCTAATACTGAGGAGAGACGGAGGATCCTAGGAGGGACCCGCCAATGGCTAGAGGAAAACACCCCGGCAGGAGTCGCTGATCCCAGAACCTGGGCCCTGGCTGCTGCCCCTGATGAGCACCCAGCCTGGGACTTCATGACTGAAGAGGGACAAGCCCAAATCCAGCGATTCCAAGAGGCACAACTACGAGGCATTCGGGCTGGAGCCAAGAAACTGATGAACATGTCTAAAGTCTCTACAGTCACACAGCAACCAGAGGAGGCCCCCAGGACTACTATGAGTGACTCTGTGAGGCTTATTAGGTTTATACGCTCTTTGACCCTGAAGGAGCTAAAGCCAACAAATGGTCAATATGTCCTTTGTGGTGCAATGAGCCCTGGACATACGTAGGAAATTACAAAAGCTTGAAGGCTTCACGAGCATGAACATCACCCAGCTTCTGGAGCCAACAAGGTTACATGACCTGGGACGTAATAGCAGAGAGGGAGGCTGATCAGAAGACGGAAAAGGTCAGCCTCCTCGCAGCCTTCCTGAAGGACCAGGGGAACCAAAATCCAAGAAAGGAGCCAAGGAGGGGATGGCCACCGAAGGGGGGACTCAGCATGCCCCCCTTAGCAGCCAATCAATGCACTTACTGCAAGGAGACAGCACAGTGGAAAAATGAGCGCCCCAACAGAGGGAGGCCCCGAATGGCCAGTTAGTACCAACGGGAGCCCAAGGGAAGGGATCTCATTGACTTGGCTGGACTGGACGCAGAATGACAAAGACTGGCCTCTTCCCTTCTCAGCCCCCATGAGCCCAAGGTTGGAATAAAAGTGGGGGTCCAACCTATGACTTTCATGGTCAACACCAGGGCCAAACATTCTGTAGTAACCACCTTGGTAGGGCCACTCAGTGGACGAACTGCCACTATCCTTGGAGCGCGCCATGCAAAGACAGTTCTGTAGGACCCATCTCTGTGAGTTGGGAGGGCACATGAGAAGACATGAGTTCCTGTCCCCTTTCTGGGGTAAGACATTCTCTCTAAACTGGGTGTGCAGATTACATTCAGACCACATGGCCATACTACCCTCTAACTGAGTCCCCACCCAGAGTCCCCAATCCAGAAATCTCTCACGATGGTGGTTATCATGCCATGGGAAGAAGAGTAGAGATGGTTCTGTACTCTGGAGCTGGAGGAAAACTCAGAAAACCCAACTAAGTTCCAAACCATGTACCCACCGGCGTGGGCAGAAGACAACCCACCTGGGTTGGCCCAAAACCAGGCTCCAATCATCGTGGAGCTTATACCCTGGGGGCATGCCCACAGAGACAATGACAGTATCCAATCCCCTAGAAGGCCCAACTCAGCATCCAGGAGCATTTAATTAAACTTAAAGAGGCAGGCATCTTAACTGAATGTCAATCAGCTTGGAACACTCCTCTGCTGCCTGTAAAAAAACCTGAGGGAGGGGACCAGCTGGTCCAGGATCTCCAGGCAATCAACAAGGTAACTGTCTCCCTGCACCCCATGGTTCCAAATCCCTACACCTCCTCAGCCAAGACCCCCAATTTGCTAGATGGTTCACCTGTTTAGACCTCAAAGACGCCTCTTCTGCCTCTGGGTCACACCCTAGAGCCAACCTCTTTTTTGCTTTTGAACGGACTGAGCAGACCATGGGACGCCAAACACAGTGATAGCAGACCAGCTTTTAGAGCAGGAATCATCCAAATCCTGACAGAGGCGCTCGGCATCACTTGGAAGGCCTCAGAGTTCAGGGAAAGTAGGGCATACGAACCGCACCCTAAAGGAGACTTTAGCCAAATACAGCCAAGAAACAGGTCAATAGGGAGTATGCCAGGAAACCTCTAACAATTAGGTGACAAGAGTATAGCGGAGCTCCAGGACCTAGGGACGGTCCTCCCAGGGTTACAACGCTGTACTACGGAGGGGGCCCCCATCGCACTGAGTGACCCTGTGCTTTCAAGATGGCAACTTAGTCTGGGTCAAAGATTAGAAAAAGGAACCCCTCAGGCTACTTTGGGGACAACCTCACACAGTCATCTTAACAACCCCCACTGCTCCTAAGGTGTCAGGAATCATCCCGTGGGTCCATCATTCAAGAGTGAAAAAGGCCCACCCAGAGGCGGATCTGGAGACTTGGAGAACCAAGCAGAACCCGTCAGACCCACTTGCCTTCAATGTCCATCTCGGACCTTTGAGAGAAAACGTCACCTGCCTCACCAACTTCCCTGGACTCCTTCTCCTCTGCAGCAGCACAGCATACTGGTGCCCACAGGCCAAGTGGGCTGGTACGTGTTCACGCACTTTCCTGACCCCCAATATCTCGGTTCACAGCAATTAAGAAATAGAACAGACTCTTGCTCCTTCTGTACACTCAAGGAGGAAGCGAACACCCCTCGTCCTCTTTCTAGTAGGCACTGGGGCAGGGGGGCTTGGTTCCTCATTCAAGTTTCAGTACAAACTGTCCCAGGAACTGAGTGAGGACATGGAGAGAGTAGCAGACCCCCTTCCCCCACTCCAGAGCCAGATTGACTTGTTAGCAGCGGTCAGGTCCCCCTCCAGAACCGGCGTGCTCTAGACCTCCTCACTGCAGAGAAGTGGGGTGCCTGCCTCTTCCCAGGTGAGGAATGCTGCTATTATGTAAATCAGTCTGGGGTTGTGACCACCAAGGTCAAGGAACTAAGGGACAGAAAACAACATGAATGGGAACTAGAGGGCTCCTGGCCCTGGAATCTCAGCCAATGGTCATCATGGCTCTTACCATTAGCTGGCCCACTAGAGACGAGCATGTCCCATCAAAAGCGGGGTAACGTAGAGAAATACTGCCCCCCAACATGGCCGATAGCCTAATCCAGCCCCCCACCCCCACCCCCGAGTCACTTCCTGGTTCCTCTTCTCACCGAGCCCCTGTCCCCGCCAACCCGAGCCCTCGCAGGGGAACCTGCTGTCATTATGGGAATGCTGTGCTGTACCCGACCTGCCTCTGTTCGGGGCTCAGACCTTGGAGGTAACTGCTCTGGGCCCACTGGGGTAAAATAAACCACCTGAACTTGCAAGTGCTCCAAGTGCTGCTTGGTCTTTCCAACAGGTGAAGGGGTAGAGCCTTCTGCAGCATTCGGAAGGTAGAGCCTTTCTGCAACAGTATGAGCCGTTTACTATGGAGCAACTAATTAATAACTCCTTGGAGAACTTTTTCCTGATGAATTACACAAAATCTTCTGGCTCTTAAAGGAGGACACATTTCCATTCAAATGCCAAGTGACAAGCAGCAGAAAAGAAAACGTCTAACCCCAGGCAAAGGGTAGTAGGTGGGAAATACACTTCATTTGTATAAAACTACTCCAGAAATGGACACATACTAGGTCTGACAATTAGTTCATAGATTCATCCTAGAAAAAGTGCTGCATACCTCACTGCTGAGTATCACTACAGTCACCTTTGAAGTACTCCCCCTGGGAAGCTATGCACTGATGCCAGCACCTAGTCCACCCTTCAAAGCAATTTCAGAACTCTTTTTCTGGAATGGCTATCAGAGCTGTCATCATATTAACCTTGATGTCCTGAATGTCATCAAAATGTCTTCCTTTCAATATTTCCTTTATCTCTGGGTAAAGAAAAAAGTCATTGGGGGTCAGACCAGGTGAGTAGGGAGGGTGTTCCAATACAGTTATTTGTGTACTGGCTACAAACTCCTGCACAGACAGTGCTGTGTTGGTGCAATGTCACAATGCAAGAGCCATGAGTTGTTGGAGAAAAATTCCGATAGTTCTCATCAAACTTTGCCATGCAGCCTTTTCAGCACTTCCATAGTAAATTTGGTTGACAGCTTGTCCAGTTGGTACAAATTCATAATGCTCAATCCTTCTGATATTAGAAAAGTTTAGCAATATCATTTTGACTCTTGATTTGGACTGACAGAACTTTTTTGGTTGTGGAAAATGTCTGACTTCTCTTGTGTACTTTGACACTTTGTTTCAGGGTGGTATTGGTACACCCGTGTTTCATCACCAGTGATAACACGGCCCAAAACTTCATCCTGCCTCTCTGTACATCTATGAGCTACTTTGGGACCATTTCTGTACACACCTTTCTCATGCCAGATTTTCAGTTAAGATTTTCCTAACCATTTCTCTGTCAATATTTACTTGGTCTGCTATGCTTCTCATACATAGTCAGCTGATGATTTTAACGCACAATTCGATGAATTTTTACAATGTTTTCATCAGTTCTGCTTGTTACTGACCACCTTGACCTCTATTCATCAGTGACGTTTTCTCTCCCCTCAGGAAAAAAAAGTTTAATCCAACTGTATATTGCTGTTTTCTTCATGGCATTATCCTCATAAATTTGGACTAACATGTCCCTGATTTCAATTCCACTCTTGCCAATTTAACAAGAAATTTAATGTTTGTTTGTTGCTTTAATTCAAGCTCTGATGTACTCGTGACAGCACACAAAAACACGCAACAATAATGAGCACCACTCAAGACACTGCCACACATTGACACGAACACAGCTGGGAGACACAGATAGACCAAGGTTATGAAACCTTACTGAGTTGTTTGTACAGTGCCGCCAACATAAGTGCACAGTGACAAGTTCACGAACTTAATTGTCAGACCCATATACAAATATCCCCTTCTTAGAGAAAGCTACCGCCTGAGAAATGTTACTTTTGGTGGAGGTGATGATCAGAAGCAGTACATATACAGGATTTATCTTATACTATACACCCTAAAACACTCTAAATATCTAATTAAATAGCTTAATAACTACTTTAAGTACAGATCATAGATCCTTAAGCTATTTCCACTTTCTTAGTATTCCAGAAAGTTCTCCAAAAATGCTTATAATATGTGTATCATTTAAACTAGAATAATTGCCTACTGAGAAAATCACTTTAGTGGCCTCCTTTAATATCATTACAGCATAACGGCATTCAGAGAGTGCTTCTCAATGGGGCCAAGAGCCACTATCAATTAAGGGAAACAAAGGAGAAAAGGATTATGACCTTTTGACACCAGTCTCTTTCCAAAGTACCCAAACTGTGTCTTTGGTGAAGAAAAACAATAATATATAGCTTCCCCTTCCACCCAAACTTTTTTCCAGTCAGAGGGAGAAAAAAAATCAGGTAACCAGTTGAAAATTTCACTTTCAGGCAATAGGTACTTCAAAAGCTCATCAATCAATAAATAGACCTGGCCATGTCCTAATGAGGCCATTACACAAAAGACATTTCCCAAGGCACTGCTCTAAAAGAAGACTCACATTTGCCTATTTGGGAAATAGATTCATCCTACTAAGCGCTCAAGACCTCTCCTTACGCATTTTCTGGTACAGATGTCACCAAAATCTTAGAAAGAATAAATGTGAGAGAGACATTCCACTGTACCTCAATAAGAGTATCCTAAATGTAGCATTTTCTTTTAAGTATGCATGAAGGATGGTGGGACACAGAAAAGGATACTTAGCTCACACTCAACCTTTACAAGTAAAAAAAAGCAATCCAATTCCTCATTATTAAAAAGAATAAAAACAGATTCCAAATCTACTTGGAATTTTAGTAAATAAGATCTTCCTGATTTTTCTCTCCTGCTTTAGTCAAAATGCTTTAGGTCAACAATGTTAAATAGTTCCATTATGCCAAACAAAATTCTCACGGCTCATTCCTGTAACTGGACAAGAAGAAAAAGCATCCACATTCTAGTGATATCCTTGGATTTCATGGATTCTTTCCTACAAGAAATTAGCCTCCTAACCTTTAAAAAGGAAGAAAACTGGGGATCTTGTTACAACCACAAAGCAGAGAAAATTCTCTGCTCCCAGCACAGATGTGAAATAAACAGCAACATATTACTCTCCAAGAACTCTGGATAGCCATCTTCTTTGACAGGGCCTTTTGTAACCTGGACAGCCTTAGGCTCAAAGACCCCACACATGCTCCTCAGCACAGATAATGTGAGCACACCTACCTTCTCCTGACCAGAGGCCATAAATCTCAGAGACTGCCATCCTGCTGCCCACACAGCCAGAGAGTGCATTGCATAAACATCCTTCCTAGTTTCCCTCCCAACACCTCTCCACTTGGCCTGTTCTGCCTTTAAGAACCACACATAACATTTACTGGAATCATCTATTTACTGGTCACTTATTAAGATTTACACACTGATAAAATCCTACTGTTTGACAGAAAAATCTAAGTATGCCTGAACAGTCCATAAAAGGGGGTTAACACCTAACTCCAAAATGCTTTTTCAAAGTTTCTTTTCTTTCAGCTCAATTTTCCAAAACACACACCATACTACCTATATTGATGTGAGAATCACATCACCAAGAATGTGGTACTACATAAAACAGCTATAACCGGGGAACGAGGAGCCCCGAGCTTCAGTTCCTCCTGGTTCTCTTTGGGCAAGTCACCTAACTTCTCTGAGCCTCTGCTTCCTCTGCTTCGAGGGTCTTAAAAGGCACTTGCCTTTCTGATTCAGCAGTCAGCTTCCTTCCTAGACTGCTCTCTCAAATCTAGTCTTCAAGAGGTCCACCTTCTTTTAACCTCCACATTGTTTGAGCTTCTGCCCTTGGGTGTCCAGGGGGAAGAGTCTTTTATATAAAAGACAGCCCTGCAGTTCCTCTGGGGCCCGAGGGTTACTGCAGGTCTCTCAGAGCAGGATGTGCATAATCAAACTCAGACAGCAGCTGCTGAGTTGGAGATAATCCTAAAAGGCCTGCTTCAGACCTCCTCTTTCTCGCACAGTGAAATGGTCTGGCATTGGGCCTGTTCCGGCTGTTTGGACCTTATGTTTTCGGCACATTGCAAACAACATCTTCTGTGGATTCAGTTCTCAAAATGTCAATGGATTTTTCTGTTTTGCTTTTTCAAGCTGACTCTCCAGAAGCAAATAACTTAAAACATAAGCATACACAGTGTCCACATGCTGATCGTACATCAACAGCTTGGGATGGGAAAAGAGGCTCGTTGAGGGGCAGGGATGTAGTGCTGACTCCTTATTGATGGAATTACTCGCCTCGGTGCCCTGGGATAAACAGCATTTTATGAAAAAGTAAAAGTGAGTAAAGTGGCAAAAAATCACCCATGTGGAAACGGCCAAATTTATGGATCACGCACAAATGTCTACTCTGATCTAGTGTTTCCATGAAGTCACAACCTCTCTCCAATTCAGTTCCGTGGCCTTCTAAAGTGAAAAACAACTCTACCTTGCTTTCCTGGACATATAATATGACTCACAGCTTAATTTCATAAAGTGGGTCCTGTTTGTGTATTCGATAGAGCTTCTCACAATGTGTACTTTTAAAAGTAAAAAAAAAAAAAAAGTGTCCCTACAAAGTTTCTTTGGCAGAATTCTTGTGTCAACTATACCTGAAAAGCCAGCTTGTCCCAGGAACTCCTGGGAGCAAAGTGGAAGATGTGTGATGAGAATCACTCCCTTCCAGGTCACAACTATGTACGAACACAGCCAAATTAGTGGCCAGCACAAATTATGAGAAGCTATCAATTTGTTCAGATAATTAATGTTATACTGCTACTTCTAAAAAAATTCTTAATTAGGATTTAAGTTTTTGTCACATATGAAATATAACTAAGATTTTTTTTTCTCCCTAAATTATTCAGGGTAAAAAAATAGGTTGTTTTTTTGTTTTTTGTTTTTTTTAAATAATTTGATATAATTACATGTCCTCATAAGACATTTATTTTGTTGGTTTTTTTTAAGTTTCCCAGAATACAACTTTCATCTAAATCATTCTTCAAGAATACATATTCTATTTTTATTAGTGTCTAATAAATATTTATCATTTTGAAAAATTTCCTTACGATGGATGGAGCATTAAGAAACCATGGAAAGTAAATTCCACCCCCCAAAAAATGTCATAATACTTTAGAATTTGAGGATTTTACAAAAAGCAAGGGGCAGTGAATAACTTACAAAGTCAGCTTTAAGATTTTCAAGTCTACTATCCAGGGAGCTGGAAGAGCTGTCCTCATCCCAAGGAAGCAGTGTGGGCCACGCGTGGGTTCGGCCTTCACTCCTAAGAGCTTCAAAGCAAACGCCGTCTCCCGACAAGGCTCCTGTCTGCATCAGGCCTGGTCCCACCGCCGAGGGCCACACCGGGGGCTGCCAGCGCCCCCCTTTTCCCCCCACACACACTTGAGCTGGGCTTCTGGTACCAGTTGCTCATGCTCAAGTGCTCTGCAGCGAGGGTGTCTGCATGGACTGCTGAGTGTGGGCTGCTGTGCTGTGTATGTTTTTAGGTAGAAGACATGAAAATCAAGCCATGGAAATCACAATAAATGAGCAAGACGAGGTGGACCTGCACACTGCCTGACTGAACACGGACCGAACACGGACCGAACACGGACCTCCTCCGCATGTTCTACTTGAAGACTCTGCCGGACTTCAGATCAAAAAAATTTAGTGGGTAGAAACTGATAGCTTAAGAGGTGAACAATGCTATTCCTAATTATTATCACTACTACATTCAGGCACTAGCTGTGAGTGATTTAAAGCCTGTATTTCTAAGTTCTCACAAACCCAAGAATAAAATTAAGACATTTGGAAAGAAGTTGCAGCTATTTATCTCTACCTAACTGCTCTCAAGGTGAGAAAGGCCCTCTAAGTACATCCATAATGCAGAGTGTACAGTGTCGCAGCAAAATCCTGTCTTTTCCTTTTTCTATGTCACGCGTTTCATCATGATAAATTAAAACAACCAAGAAACCTTACAAAGAGCACACAACTGAGCTTTTTATACCATTAAGCTAAATAAGATAATTGGGCACTTCAATTATACCATTTATTTGCTTATCAGCCTCTTCTCACCAGAATCATCAGTAAAATGAGAATGAATGGGATACCTCTTTATTCTTTCAGTTTTGAGTATAGATGACAAGGATAAAATGTGCCAAGGGAGCCAAGACAATTCAATGGGGGAAGAGATAGTTTTTGTACCAAAATGTGTTGGGACGACTGAACACCACATGAAAAATAATTTGTACCCCTACTCCACAACATAAGCAAAAATTAATTCAAAATGGATTTTAAACCTAAGTGGAAGATCTAAAAACATAAAACTCTTAGAACTCATAGGAATAAACCTATGTAACCTTCATTTTGGAAATGAAGGTTTCTTGTATATGACACAAAAAAGTAACAATGAAAAAATAAGTAGGAGTTTATAAAAATCAAAAAATGTTTTGTGGTTTTAAGGACCCTATTATAAGAATGAAAACATAACCCAGAATAGGTGAAAATATTTATTGTACAAATTGTGTATTTGATAAGGGATTTGTATCAAGAATATATAAAGGACTCTCTCTATTTTAAAATAGGTGAAGAATTTAAATAAACATTTCTCCAGAGAAAATACAAATAGCTAACAGGATCACAAAAAAAGATGCTCAACTTTCTTAGTCATTAGGTAAACATAAAACCATAATGAATCACTTCACACCGAGTAGAATGACTATACTCAAAAGGACAGATAATAACAAGTGTTAGCAAGAATGTGGAGAAATTGTAACTCTGTGTACTACTGATGAATGTAAATTATCATAGCCACTTTGTAAACAGTTTGGCAGGTCCTCAAAATGTTAAACAGAGTTGCCATATGACCTACCAATTCTACTCATAGGCATATAGCCAAGACAAATGAAAGCGTGTCCACACAAAAACTTGTATACAATGTTCAAAAATTATTTATAATATCCAAAAACTTGAAACAACACAAGTGTCCATCAACTGATGAATGGGTAAACAAAATCTGGTATACCCACACAATGGAGTATTAGGCGGCAATAAAGAGAAACACAGTACCAATATATGTACCAACATGGATGAACCTTGAAAAAAATCATGTTAAGTGAAGGAAGCCAGTCACAAAAGACCACATATTAGATGATTCCACTTATACAAAACATGTAGAATAGGTAAATCTATAGAAACAATGAGGACATAAGTTAGATTAATAACCACTAGGATTTGGTGAGAGATGGAAAGAGAAATGACTACTAATAAATAGAAGGTTTCTTTTGGGAATGATGATAATATTCTAAAATCAGATTGTGGTGACTACTGCACCACAGTGAAAATACTAAAACCCACTACACTATACACTTTAAATGGGTGACTTTATATCTAAAGAAATGGGTGAGTTATATCTAAAGAAACCTATTATATATTATGTACATCTATGTACATCAACTGCAAGTAGCATAAGAAAAATAATATTGTGTGATAGTTATCCTCTTACATGGTCAAATAAACTCCTTTTTAATAAATAAATAATTTCCAGATAATGCTATGTATGCTTTGATCCTGAGCTCAGTGTCACATTTTGCAGTTGGTAGAGGACCTTAGACCTGTAACTAAAAACACCAGAAAGGTTAGTTAGCATCAAAATGAGGTCTACAGAAAGTCATTTCAATCTTTGTAGTCTCTCAAGCCTAAAGCAGTTATTCTGTAACTTCAGTGTGTAGACATTAAAATGTCGGTGGGAGCCAAGAATGTGCATTTTTAACAAAACACCCCCCAACCCCAAAACTCTAATATAGGCGAGGCGAGGATAGCACTTTGAGCAAGGAGACCCAACATCCTGCAAAGGCTCTTTCAGGCATTCCTGGGGCTAATGAGCTGTTAATTGGTGGGCAGGGTGGCATGATCATAGTTGGGTGATATTTTTCACCTGCCTCATAGTAATTCTTGCCATCAATTTCATAGGCATTTGGGAGATTTTCAAATTTGAAAATCTGTGGATAGATCATGCTGAGTGATATGTCAGCCTTTGGAAGAGGAGGTTCATTCATAGACTCCGTGGGATCCCCCAGAATACAATACTTGAGCTACTAGCAGCCTCATGACATTTTCAGAATGCATTCACTTGCCCAGTGTTTAATAGAACTATTAGATTCCTAGACAACAAAACCATATATCCACTGAATAATATTCAGAGCCTAAAATGCAGGAGAAAAATCTAAGAATTGTTATCCACAGAACAAGGACAGCTGGCCTCCGCACGCCAGTTATTTCCTGTCTCTAACAGGTGGACAGCATTTCCCCCTCCTGTGAGAACTTTACCTCCTACTCCAACTTCTATTTTCCATACTCAAAAGCAACCTCCAATCTCCTATCTGGGAGGAAGAAATCTGAACTACAACAGCTAGCTGGAGTGGCACCTCTGAGAGGAAATGGTTAGTCATGAAAGATTACTGCATTCTCAGTGACAACTGTAACCAATTTACTCGTCTGACAAAGGAGAAGAGAGAAGAGAGCATAATAATGTTTACATGTGGACTGGAATTTTAAAAACTTCATTCTGAGGCAGTAGGTAGGAGGGAGAAAAAATGATTTTCTTAAAACAAGAACGAGCACAGTCATTAATGACGACAGCGTCTTTGGTTGCAGGGATCAACAGGTAACAGGTTTTACACGGGGAAATGAAGCCAAAGAGCTTGAGTGGTCTGCCGGAGGTCACAGCTGCTTATGGGCAGAGAAAGGCCAGCCTCTAAGAACCCACGCCTGTGGCGACCAGTCCAGCGTTCTCTTGCTTCACCCACATTAAAGAAGGAAACACAAAGTGAGTGCTATTTGGGCAAAAGGAAAGTGGTAGGGAAATGGTTAGGAAATGGTTCTCACCCAGAGTGCTTCTGCCCTCCTTTGTTTCATGGTGTGTTTCACAGTGGTCGCTTAAGCCTCAGAAAGGAAGTTGTGTGCCGTGACCCATGGGCCATGGTGATCAGGACACGGCCCGAGTGTCCTTGCCCAGTCTAAGAAGAGTACTGGGTGCGTGTTGCATAGTGGTGAGGAGGTGTATACCTGGGAGGCTAAGAGCATCTCCCCCAAAGCCTTGACCGTTTCGGACAGTGGCCCCTTTCCCTTGATACCGACTGGGAGACCCCCTGCTTCTTCACCTCTAAAGCCTACTCCTCCCCTCGCAAGTCCTTCCCGCTTAAGGCCACTCACTGCGACATGAGTTTGCTTTATCTCCCAGGTACACACTCTGGCTAACATCAGACAGTCAAGTTGGCTATTCTACCTGATTAAGTACCTATCAGGGGCACTTGAAGTATGAGGCAATGTCAAGTTTCAAGAGTTACATTGTTTCCTAAATTTGGCAAATAAAGGTCTTGCCATCAGTTTAACAGAAAGTTGGTCCTAGAATGCCATTCTCCTTCAACTAAGGGCAACAAAGAACATCTAGTCTCAGACCAAGCTGTTAGGATAGGAAATAAAATATATGTTATGTTGCTCAACATTCCACTTCAAAATACTACAGAATTGAAGGTTAGAAGGAAGCTGTAAAGGTCAGCTCGTCTCCCAGCCTGTTGATGATCTGAATCTCCTCAAACAATCCCAAATAAATGGCCTGACACAGGCCTGCTCACCTATAGGCACGGCCCTCACCACTTCAGAAGCAGCCTCTTTCCTCTCTGCCTGCCTTGTAGAAAGGTCTTCCTTTTATTCAGTCAAGACCTGTTGCCTTTGAAGCTTCCACCCCTTTCAGTCCTGATTGCCCAGACAGCAGTGTCCAACCTTTTGGCTTCCCTGGGCCACATTAGAAGAATTGCCTTGGGCCACACATAAAATACACTAACACTCACAATAGCTGATGAGCTAAAAAAAAAAAAAAAAAAAAAAAAAAGGTCCGTGCATAATTTTCACAACGGCTTAAGAGAGTTTATGAATTGGCGTTGGGCCTCATTCAAAGCCATCCTGAGCTGCAGGTTGGACAAACTTGGTCTGGAAGAATGTAAGATCCAGGAAGACAAAGGGTCAGATGTAAGTCATTACACTGTATCTTCCTGGAGCTTGTTAGACGCCACTTTTCAGAAGGTATTTTCATGATTGTTGTTTATATTTCCAGTGAAATAAAAACTGATCTTCTTGTTCATGTAGAGTGCTAAAAGATCATTCTATAGTAAATAAATGAAAAGGCTCTCCTGAATGAATACTAAACATGTCTGCAAAAATTTATGGTATGGAATTTGTTTGAATCTTCTGGGTTTTCTGTCTCTATTTACACCTAAAGGCATAAAACAAGAAGTCTGGTAAAGACTCACAAGAGTAGTTAATGCCCAAGGAGAGAAACTATAAACACCGGGAGGCGTCTCACAAATGCTCTCTTAATATTTATTAAACTAACAGTAGTGTTTTGGGTAAATCTTATTAACGTAATACACAAAGTTCTGGGCAAATGAAATTTTAATTCATTCACATCAGATGTGCCTGCAATCCACATTTTTATTAAAAGGACAGTAGGCATTCAGTTGAGAGGCTTCGAAATAGCATGTTATGTTGAACTTTATGTATTATTTTTCTATCATTTAAAACTGTAACTCTCTTAAAAAGCATTAAATAGTATGCTTTTAGAATGCTCTGGTTGCCTATGAATATAAATCAACCATTTATATCATTTTTTCTAAAGTTTGTGGTAAAGATATATAGTCCTGGAAATCACCTCAATTCCTCTGTGCAATTAATAAGGTGTAAAAAAAGTATTTATTAGAGGAAATAATATCTTGAGAGTGAGAGGGTAAACTCAAGCACACAATTCATTGTTTTTGTTTTTGTAGCACTCTGTTTTTTGTGTTTTTCTTTTTTTGCTTTTTGGTATGTGGATAGTTCCCTGGCTGGGAATCGAACCCAGGCCGCAGCATTCACCACCAGGGAGCTCCCCGGCACTCATTGTTTGATGTACTAAAGTCCTCTATACAATCTTTAGCAGTTAAAGATGAAAACCATTTCATTTAGAACATTAAAAGTATTTACCAGACAAAGATAAACAAATTTATATTTTCCTTATTCATATTCACCAACAATTAAAATAAGACATCAAAGGCACGTTGCTACAGTTTACTATGTTTATTCAATTCATCAAATTAAATGCCTTTTATCTAATATGCTAATAATCTTCAAATACTCCATGTCAACTAAGTTGACAGTAAGTACTCCACCACTCCTGGCTTGAGCAACCCCAAGTTCTCCCCTTTCCTGACTAGGTCCAAATACCAATTAACAAGAGTGAGGCTAAGCTCACTCTATACTATACATGCTGTTGATTTTGTCACCAAACAGATGTACATGGGAGTTTCTGCATGGACAGAATAAGATACCTAAACCCATATCCAAGACAAGTCCTCAGGAGTGCATACCCTGAGGCAAATCAGGTGAGGTGAAAACTGGACCTGAAAGGGAAAAGAGAAGTCACTATCGTAGTAACAGCCAGGGCACAGGTGAAGGGAGGAAAGTGTCCAGTCCCAACTGCATCCACCCTCCCCCCGGGTAACAGACTCTCCATTTCTCCTTGGAGACCCAATCCTTTCCTATCTCTATCCATGGGATTCTGGCAATACTTCCTACACTTGTAGTTCCAGGTCAGAGAGTATCAAGCAGGCCAATCAGAGAAAAGCTATTCTTCAATTCTCACTAGAAAAGTTGGGGGAAAGAAGCTCTTTCTACTACACCTGCTGAGAAGATAGATTATTTATTAACCTGGACTTGTCAGGCTTCATCTTGACACCACAAAGTAAGAAGTCTCTCCTGGTTCACAACAGGTTCTAAAATCTTCCATTGTTTAGCAACACGTATAAGTTTTGTAGATTTTTTTTTACCGAGCACATGGCTTCCATGTAGATACTACATTTCCCAACCTGCATTGCACCTCGTATGGCCATATGACTAACTTCTGACCAATGGGATATAAGTGGAAGTGATGTGTACACTTCCAGGCCATGTATTCCCCTTGACTGTTTCTCCTGGCAGGGAGACAATAAAAATAGAGCAGCCACCTGGGAGCCACAGGTAAGAGCTGCATGTGAGCATGGCAGAGCTATTATTTCCCATTACATAACAGACTGTTATTTCCCTTTGACGTCACAGACCAGCCCTGTCTGTTACGTCAGAGGGAAATACAACATCCGTCTATTTTGAGCCACTATAGTTAAGGATCTCTTTTTAACAACAGCTTAGCTTTTAGATTAGGATAAGGCCTTGGAGTGACTCTAAGAAGGGCAAGTTACTTTGAAAGATATGTAATACCCAAGGCCTGATAACATTAATTAAGCCTCTTGATGCAGCCAGGCCTGAAGACTGAATTACTCCTGGACTTCATGGTTTGAGCCAAAAACTTCCTTACTGTTGCTTATGCCAGTCTGAGTTGGGATTTTTGTTACTTGCACTTACCTGAACATGTCTTAACTGCTATCACCCACTTGGTGGTAGCTTATGGGCTATTGTTAACCTAACGGTCCCGGGTCTTTCAAGCAGAAGCTATTGGAGCCACCCCTTCCCTCCCACTGACTGCGACCCTGAGTCAACAGCAGGCAGAAGCCAAGGCAGCACTTCTGCCTCCTCACAAACCTTTTAAATTTAGTGGGTTCTAGGAACTGACTTCTATAAGGAAACTCACTATTTCTATAAAGCAGTATTTCACAAACTTTAATGTGCTTATGAGTCACTGGGACTCCTGTTACAATGCAAATTACAATTTAGTAGTCTCAGGTGGGGCTCAAGAGTCTGCATTTCCAATCAGCTCCCAGGTGACGCTCATGCTGCTGGGCTGGCACCCCCCTTCCGAGTAGCAAGGTCCTAAAGCAGTGACCTGCAAGCCTGGCTGCACAATAAAATCATCAAGGCAACTGTAAAAAATACTAATATCTGGGACCCACAACCAGAGGCTTTCATTTAAAAATGTTTGTGCGGTCAGGAGTGTGAGCTAGTGCTCAGGAGTTCACAGACTCTAGAACGTAGCAGAATCACCTGGAGGGCTTTATAGAATTCCAATTGCTAGGCCCACGCCCAAAATTTCTGATTTGGTGGGCCTGGAGGCCCAGAAATCTGTCTTTATAGCAAGTTCCTCGGTGATGCAGATGCTGCTGATCTCTCCACACTTTGAGAACCACGGACTTAATACTGGCGTGAATGACTAGTAATAGAACTCAATTTCTACTGAGTACAAACACTTCTATTTGCAAATTGTGTTATATCAACACTTCGGAACATCTAGCTATCAGGGTACACCAGGGGGAAGACGGTAGGTAGCATTCCCATTTTCATTCTCTTAACTTCTAAGATTATTCTACGTACACACTTAATACTTTGCAAAGACATATTTAACTCTACTGTTACCAAACTAATAAACAGTACTGTTGAATTTTATTCTAGATATTATAGAATTATTGGGTTTAAAAGTCTATGAATCATAGTGAATGGCTCATTTTAACAGCTCGCTCAGAATAACCCTTCTTCCAGCTCTCCTAGAGGACAGATACATGTTGATGACAGTTTCTAAAGGGTCAGCATTTTAATGTTATCCGGCAGAGCAATTTGTAAAGGCTTGGAGAACTCTAGAATTCTTAAATGAGGGTTTTTTTTTTTTGAGTCAATTAAAGAGATCCCCTTTTATTTAAGGGATGGAAAATTGTGTTTCAGAGTTGAGTGAGGGCAAACATCTCCCAAATTAGATATCTGAACAAAGTAAGCTATGAATAGATGAGATAATGGGCTGCTGCTTTTTTACTGAAGCAAGAACTAAAGACAGCTCAGATGCCTTATTCACAGGATAGCCTAAAGCATTCTCTCTTCTCTACTTCCACCAGAAACTGTATAGTTCATGGAATTAATTTGACTTGAACCAGGCAGGGCCAAGTAGCTTAAGTGAAGTACAGTGACAAAAAGAGGGCCATCATTAAGCACGTGTGTAGGGCTTATACACACATGATCAGTAAACTCCGAAAGGTCCTGGAATAGATTTCCAATCAGTAAAAACACTATCTCTGTTCAAAGCATGAGCTCAGACAAATCTAATAAGCTGACCAAACATGCCTTTCCGCAACCAGACCAAGAAGACAAACATCCTTTGTTCCACTAAGGAAAGTTTTCATTTGGAAAAGGAAGTATTTCGATTTTTTTAAAGACATCCTCAGATAAGCCTGATTTCTACATATACAAATAATCTCATCTTTGGCGCTCTCAAATATATCATAACCCACCAACATAATTATCAGAAAAGTATGAGCCAGCAGAAAAAGCTGTTGAGGAGAAGAGGAGAAGAGCAAGAAGCTGGAAGGGAGCAAGCATTTCCCAATTCTGCCCAGTTTGGAGTGTGAGGGGCAGCAGCTCAGTCCTCTGAAGCAACTGCACTCTGTGGGATAGTCCATAAGCAGTAGAGAAAATGGTTTAAGATGACAGCAAAATCTAACCTACTAGGCTTCCCTCCAAGCTAGAGCAGTGGTCCTCAAACCTTCTGGAAGGCAGAATCACTCATGTGCTTTTACTAACAGCTAGCTGGTGGGCCCCACTCCCACAGACTCTGATTTCATCGGTCCTGGATGAGGCCTGACACAGACAGCTTTTCAAAGCTCCCGAGGTGAATTTAATGTGCAGAAAGGGTTGAGAACTACTGATTTAGAAAATGCCTTTCACTATTCAGATGAGAACTAAGAGCTAGAGAAGCTAAAAAGCCTCCTTGTTTTTTTCACCAAAACACAATACACACAAAAAGAAAAGAGGAAAATATTCAGTCTCCCCTTCTGTCTTTCCTATCTGGTCAGTGGTCCTGTCGTTCTTCTCAGGCCCAGGCTCAAAACCTCAATAGAGGTTCCTTTCCTCCTCGATCAGCACATCCAGTGAGCCACCACCCACTGCAATTGGGTCAACACTGAGGCTAGTGCTGACTGGACACCAGGTACTCTTCTAAATGCCTGACATGCAGTAACTCAGTAATCCTCACAGCAGCCCTATTGTGGCTACTGTAACTAAGCTCCTTTCTACAGATGAGAAAACTGAGGCACCTGCCCAAAGTCATACAGATACCGGCAGAGCTGGGATTGAAAGAGATCCCCATTAATTCTGCTCCTTACTTCTTGCATGACCATACTGAAGCTTGTGAAGAGGAGCCATCAAAGGAATATGCTAAATGTCATAAACAAATCAGAATATGGGCATCCATTAGGCCAACCAACGCAAAGGAAGGGTCTGACATTTCTCCATACTGGCCTTGAAAGATTATATAATAGTATCATATCAGGACTATTTAAAACCACAAAAGCTGAGTATCTAACCTCTGTTGAGTCACAAGCAGACTTGTCAAGGAGTACTATCTAGCAGTGTGTGACAATTAGAGACAATGAATGGAAAGGACCTATCAGAGTCCTAAGTTGCAGATCAATGTAGTAATTTTAATGTTTCTGTCTTTTAAATAATTCATTTCTTAAAAATATCATCCCAAAGACTCATTTTTCTAAAAAACTATGACTCAAATATATTAATACAAAAGCAGTATTCAAGAAAAAAAAGTTGGGAAAAATATTGAACCTACCAGTTTGGACAATTAAGTTCACAAACTCATCCTAGAAAAGGTGCTACCTACCTCACTGCTGAGTATCACTGTGGTCACCTTCGAAGTCCTCCCCTTGGGAAGCCATGCGCGACGCCAGTGCCTAGTCCACCCTTCAAAGCAAATTTTGGAACTCTTTTTCTGGAATGGCCATCAGAGCTGTCATCATGCCCAAAATCTGACAATTAAAATCATGGACTTGCCACCGTGCACTTACGTTAACAGTACTACACAAACAACTTGGTAAGATCTCACCACCTTGGCAAGGTGGCAAGTTCATGAACTTGTCAGATTTTGGGTCCCACGACAGCTCTGATGGCCATTCCAGAAAAAGAGTTCCAGAATTTGCTTTGAAGGGTGGACTGGGCGCTGGCATCGGTGCACAGCTTCCCAAGGGGAGAACTTCAAAGGTGATGTAGTGATATTCAGCCATGAGGTGTGTAGTTACTTTTTCTAGGATGAGTTCGCAAAATTGTCCAACCTCGTACATCAAACCCTGGCACAAAGTGAAAAAGTGCTTTTACCTGAGCCATTAGTGTGCCTCATATTTTCTTTTCTTGGAAGGTACTGACATATTTTTAGTATAAAAATCCAAGTAATGCTCTTCTTTCCTTAACCTACAATAGCAGCTATATTCCCCCAATTAAACACGGTAATAATTCCCGAGGATTTCGCTTCTAGTTTTGATCTTATCCCCAGAGAGCTTTTATCTCCTTTTCTGCCTACAAGTCTCCAGAATCTTCCCAAGATTCACAACTCAACTTTGCTTCGGTCCCTGACTTCTCGGGACCTTCCAAATCCCAGTGCTCTCCGCTCTCCTCCCCTCATCAACCAAAAAGTTCACAGACAAATAAAGGAGTTACCTGGAGCAAAATTTAAAATTTATCTAAACATCACCTTAAATTATTCATTTTGCACAAAACACATTAGTCACTACAGTGTATGTTCCATTTGATATTTCATTTATTCATCAAACATGCCCCAAGTAAGTTCATTCAGTGCTATTCATTAATATGGGGAGTGAGGGAGAAGGAGCCAGAAGGGAATGTTTTTATGGTAAGAAAAAATAACAAATCAGATGGCTGAGGCCCAACCTATACCTCTACCACTAACTATGCACTCTTGGACAAATTACTTTAAGTTCTGTAGATATGTTTCCTTTTAAAAGCCAAGTCCAATTCTCAAATCCATTGTTACATATTGAAAAGGCAGAATTCAAAAGAATGTAATGAGAATCATGCCAACACTTTTATACCTTTTTCATTCATCAGCTAAGAGCGTTTGATCTTAACACAGAATATAAGGTCCAGCTCTCATTTTTAAGAGCCCAAAGCTTATAAAGTATGGAGAATCAGACTGGTGAATGTAAGGTTTCTTCTCCCCCCTCCCGATATACACATCAAAAGATTATTCAGTTTCTAAACAATTTCTTGCTCATTGTATCTTTTGTACATTTTAACACTCAGAAGTCTTTCTTAGGAGAGCAGGTGGAGAAAAAGAGAAAAAGTGAAAATCAAGTGTCTTCAAGTCATCAAAAAGAATTCTGATTTTGCTCGAACACACTTTGCCACTTCAGGGAAGGTTTTGCTTTTTGTTTTTTTGGGAAAGCAGTGACTTCTCTTCTACAAAAAGTTCTTATCATTCTCAATTGTAGTTCCTGGGAGTTTTGATTGCTAGATATGTCTAACTAGATTCAGATAAAAACAAACCGATGCATATTTTATATATAATACATTTGTTAAATATGGGCTCAACCCATCTTTAATTACTGTAAATAACCAAAAGGTAAGATCACAGTTGCTTGAAAGTAGGCATCATGTCATAATTTCTTTTTTTTCTTTTTTAATGTGGGTAGTTCCCTGCCTGGGAATCGAACCCAGGCCGCAATGTTGACAGTGCCAAAGCCTTAGCCACTACACCACCAGGGGATTCCCCATGATTTCTTTTTAACTGGCAAAACCAACATAGAGCTATGCCCTTGGTAAGTGTGTAGTAACATGAGTTAACTATTAACTGACTGACTTAGCACACATGAAGCTTCATTTACTAACTAATCAGGACAATCACAAAATCGAATCAAATATAATAAAATAAAATACCACTCTTAATCTAAATGAGTTCAGAAGTGGAACATAAATAAAGGTAAGATTTCAATTCATTCGTAAACTTAACAGATAAATCAGTGTTTACAACGTAAGACTCCACTTTGACCTTCTTTAAGCATTTTACAATTACAATCCCAAGTAACACGTTAGATTTTCAAGTCTTAACTAAATTTCCATCTTATATACAAGTCTACTTTGAGCTATAGCTGAATGTAATGTAGCTCCCTTAAACTGTGAATAACTGCATTGCTTTTCTGATGTTGAAACATGGATGATGGGGAAAAGAAAAAGTATAAGAAAAAGGAAAAAAAAAAGAAAAGAAAAAGTATACCTTGCCTGGTAAAACACTAAAGTGGTCATAAATTTGTGAAAATATATGTCCTCTGATGTCAAGGGTCAGAATGCAAGTAAGAAACAAGAAACACATGCATATAAACATGCATATATGATATATTCCAGAATCGTAAAACAAAGCTAGAAGAGAAACAAATGTGTTTACATCTACTATGGGTCAGGTTTTGTGTTAGAAGTTTCCAATCATTATTGAGGCTAATCTTCGAAATTAGCAAAAAGCAAATTATCATAACCCCCAGTTTAACACTGAAAAAATAAGCTCAGAAATGATAAGAAACTTCCCCAAGGACGCATGGCTTTTCGGCGGTAATACCAGAAATTGGCCCTCAATACACCTGATTCCAATGCCTGCAAGACCATCTCCCACTTTATCTTAATTTGAGAGAGCACACAACTAGACCTTGGCAATGCTAGAACACAACTTCATATGCATTAAAATCTATATATGTTATGACCCATACTGTACTGCGCTGTCACACACCTGTCACCCCTGTAACCAGAGACTGTTGCCTAACAACTCAGTAAACAGTGGCCTTCTGGTTCCTAAACAAGTCAAGTGAATTGAGCCATCGGCACAGATGTACTAAACCTAATATAGTAAATCTTGGTTAACCAGAAATTAGAGACCCTTATATCAACAACTTTACAAACTTTTACCACAGGCTTTTCTGCATCTGTTGGGATGATCATATTGTTGTCTCCCTTAAACTTCATAGCCATATTGCTTTTTTGATGATGTTGAAGCATTCCTTGGAAAAACCCTACTTGGGCTCCTCATTATTCTTGTAATAAGCTGCTGTGTTTAGTTTGATAATATTCTATTTAAAATTTTGGTACCCTAAGTGAAACTGGCCTGCAGATTAGTTTCCTTGTGCTCTTCTTGTCTGGTTTGAACATAGAGTCATGCTAACCTCCTTGAAGGACCAGCCAAACTTGTAAAACCATCTAGGTCTGGTGCTATTTTTTGAATTAAAATTTTTGTTGAGATAATTGTAGATTCACATGAAGTTGTAAGAAATAATACAGAGATGTCTTGTGCCCTTTACCCAGTTTCCACCAATGGTAGCATTTCATGAAACTATCATAATTATCACAAGGATATTGACATTGAAACGGCCACCAATCTTATTCAGATTTCCCTGGTTTTGTACTCCTGTGTGTGTGTGTGTGTGTATTTAGTTTGTATATATATGTGTATATGTATATAATTTATTTAATATAACCAAAATTTTCCTATACATAATTTTACATCCAACTTTTTTGTCTATTGCAAACAGTTTCCAAGATATAAACATTCTTCAAATACATTTTAATGGCTGTATGATATTTAATGTACAAACTAGAATCTTTAACTACTCCTTTAATATTGTACACTCAGGCTGCTTCCTTTTTTTCAACTATGATACGTAAGGCTTCAATAAATACAGTTACCCAGCTATGATTATTTCCTTTGGATAAATTTGTAGAGGAAAAGTTACTGGAAAAGGTGGGATTTTCACTTCTTAACACTTAGGTATTCATCCAGTCCCTGTAAGGAACTTTTCACGGGCCAGAAATAATCAATGGCATATTCTTTTACATTGTCCACATTTAGAGAAAAGCTGAGGACAAACATCTCCCCAATATCTCAACACAGAGCTAGGCCACCCCAAGTCAGGGAAGAGAGACCCAGTATGAAAAGGCAGGCAGGATCATGCATATCCTGGGGCGTCCTCTGGCCTGAAGCTAATCAGAGGGGCCCATTTAGTGTGCCAAGCCCCCACTCTTTTAGGGAGGCAGAAAACCAGAAACTAGAATAGCAGTAATGAACATGTGACACATCGCTTTGAAGCTCCGTTAGCAGCTCTTACCTATTGTGTCTCACATAATCCTAAGAACAATATCCATTCAAAGATATTCCATTTTACAGATGAGAAAAACTGAGCTCAGAGAGGTTAAGAAACTCGCCCAAGGTTACACAGTAAGTAGATTCAAACCCAGGCAAGTCTCACCTCCAGTGCCCAGGCTGGGAACCACTCTACCATACTTTCTGTTCCTTTACCCTCTCGCCTGCGGTCTCCACAGCACTTACATTGGGCTGCAGTGCTACACGGAGGAAAACAAAGGGAAGGTACCAGTGATAGGACCTGGCTGTGGAATTGGAGGTCTGGGCCAGAAACCCAATGAGGAGCCCAAGACCCCTCAGTCACTTATGCCTTATAAAGCCTTCCAAATTGTATCGAATCATGTTGTCTTCTATCTAGAATGCTACTTTGGCTTCTATCACAAAATACATGAGAAAATTTTAGACATTAGAGCATGAACATTCAGATGATGTATACAATCCTAGCACACAGCGAATACTCAGTTCAATTAACTGGTTACCATCGGCTATTAGAAATGACTCACTTTTTCTGTAATGTAAATAAATTCCTTGCTTCGACAATAAAATAGTAAGTATTTGACAGGAGTTTAATAATTACTTATTGATTAGATTAACCATAACATTTCTCTAATCATGTCCTGCAGCATTATAGAAAAAATAAATACTAAAGACAGAAAGTTCCTCCAGTTCATCATTTTATAAATGGGGAAACTAAGGTCCCAGAAGTATCAAGATAGTTAATTACATGTGACAAAAACCTTCACTTCTGCCCTAAATATTGTACATTTATCTTTATGGTGTTTACACTTAATAATAAATTATACAAAAATACATATTTAACTTTTACTCATTTTTGGTAAAACCTTGAAAAAAAAACTTTCCTTTAATAATTATATCTTGTTCCATGTGTCTTTCTTATTATGGGACTAAATTTTTATTAATTGCACTTAAATATCAGTGGTATTTGTATTTAACACACCTGTATCACCATAAGAAAAGAATATAAACATCCAAATGCTTTGTAAAGGGCACATGTACTGTGCCTTGTGACATTTTCACAAAATACATTCAATAGCAGAGGAAAGAAATGTGAAAGTCTTTGTCTTCAATAAATTTTCCTATAGCTTGGAGTCTAAGACCATGAATTGGCTTTTATATCACCGATTGCATGCCAGGGGCCTCACCCTGCTGATAGGAAATTCTAATGGCAAATCTCCGAGGATTTCCAGGCTTCTCCCCTTCTCCTCGTCCTACCAAATCTTTGAGATCCTCAAGAAAAACATTCATTCATAATTCTATTTCAACAGCGCTCTTTTCTATGCACAGGCAGTCACCCCTCTAGCCTAGTTGCTAAAGCTAATGCTGCCCTAGAAACAGATGTGTCAAAACCCAGTAGAGATTCTTAATAGTAAGATCTGAAGCTCCAATTGCTAAAAAAAGAAATTTCATGCATGTCTACCCTTGAAAATAAAGACTCCCTTTCTCAGGCCCAGCTCCCCAGCCCTGCCACCTCATTCTGGATGACCAGTGGCACTCCACCACGTTATGCACACATAACTCTCTTTCCTAGGTGCTGCAATCCCAACCCAGCAGAAGGAAATGGGAGGAAGCATGACTGTACGCTGATCACCTGCGGGACACTTGACGTCAACAGCTCGTTTATTCTTCACACCAACACTGCAGTGTTAATGAAACTGAGGTCTAGAGAGTAGAAACTGACAAACCTGCCCAGGTCCACCCCGCAGCTGCTGGAGTCAGTTGACCCCAGACCACATTGCCTTCAGTGGCCAGAAGGAAGCCAGGCTCCAACAGGACAACTGCCCCCGACTGCCGTGGCCACCATGGGCAGTGGCACTGAAACGCGCAGCATCAGCAGGTGGTTACCACAGGGGTCAAAGGTGTGGACACAAGGGCCTTCCCTTGAGATGGCACCAACCTCTCTAGAATGTCAGAGGACTAAGAGGCCTTAAGAACATCTTAAATGGCTCCCTAGTGTCACAGTCAAGAAAACAGAGGTGAAGAAAGAAAGGGAAGAAATACAAAACAATGCTTAGTACCTTCGGTACCTCAAGCATCATTCCTTTGCTCCCTCATTTTATGCACACAGCAGTCACGTTATAAAGGTGGCCGTAGGTCCAATTTACACACAAACTCGTGTATAGTTTTCTATGTAACTCAGTTTAGCATGTCCAAGTCCTATTACACTGAGGAAGTGGCAAAGTACCAGCATTTGAACCGAGAGTCGTTCACCTCCCGAGTCCAAGCCCTGTGCGCTTACCCTCGCCCCCAGGGTCACAGAGCTACTTACTGCTGGGAGCCTTGGGCCTAACACAAAATCACGTAGAATCACAGCTGAAGAACGTGACCTGGACCAGTGGTTCCCACATGTGAATGATTCATTAGAATCATCTGAGATGCTTCATAAAAATACAGACCACTCTGTCCCATTCCAGGTTTCTGATTGTGCAGATCTGAGAAAAGGCCCTAAAATCTGTATTTTTACATACTTTCAGTGATTCTGATCATCAATCTGCCTGACTATTTACAGAAAGATAAAAACAAGAGCTGGATTGGTCATGTGAAGCTATTTGGAGCTTGGATCTGAATAAACAGAATTTAAACAGAGAAACACTGAAGAGGGGGTGTCCCGGGAGTGTTCACGACAATGAGAATGGTGGGCCAAGGCCTGGAAGCAAGACAGAGTGTGATCAAGGGGGGGATGAGTCAGAAAAAGCAATGTTATGGAGCACCCTATAAATCTAGCAGAGCTCATAGACTCAAAAACTATGATAACAAGGAAACACAGTTTATAGAGCATGGGCCACACAATCAAAGTAATACAGTAAATCACACAGCAGTGAGCATCTGGGCCAAGAAGGCCAAGTACAAAGTTGTTAGCATGGAGGCATGAGCTGGCAAGGCCCCAGGAGAGAAAAAACTGAATGGGAACGCTCTCTGGATCACTAGAACGTGAGGTCCCAGAAGACAGAGGGGCTTGCCTGGCTTTTTCACTGCTTCATCCCGAGCACTCAGTAGATGCTGAATAAATATTTGTGGAACCAACAATAAGTGGGTCGATTTAGGGGCCAACTGGACCTGGAAGCCAATAGATACAAACGAGTCAAGGACATCTTCAACATTCAAATCCACTTAGTCAACTGGCAGAGTTGACTAAAACAGTTAAATAAGAGTAGCTTGTTTTCAGCAAAGGCTCCTCTTCATTACTTCCTGTTTTTCTTTAACACTTGATTTTGGCTTCTGGTCCATTAAGGAAGTAGGTGATTTTAAGGTATTGGAATGCACTGTCAAAAGTGGCATGAATGGCAAGTCTTCTGTCTTGGAAAGAAGAAAATGATGGATGAGACCTTCTAGTTTGGTCTTTGGAAAGGGTGGAGGGACAGTCTCATGAGAATCTAAGTTCAGATGAAATTCCTCACATAATCCATTGGATCACTGCCAGCTGACATGCCAATAGCACAGTGGCTTGACTAGGCTCCATACACACTAATGACAAATGTGGCCTGGCTGTGTGTGGCTGGGTCAGCCTCAGGGGCCTTGACACCCTGAGGAGAGCCCAGGCCACCTGCAGCTGGCCAGTCAGGTCTCTGGGGGGTTTGGGAAACTTGAAAACTAGTCCCACCCAGGAAAAAAAAAACTAGATGATCTTTTGAAATCCTTTCCAAACAAATGGTTATTCAAGGCACCACTTGAGTAATCACGTTACACAGTCTTTTAGAAAAGCAAGCCCCATCAAAACTATACCAGGTCCCCGAATGAGAGCTGGAGGGCATACTCAAATTCCTCCGAAGACACCGTCTTCTGCAAGCCTGATCTTCTAAGATATTTCCTTCTCAAATAACATCGACCTACTGCTAATATCCAGCTATCAGAGAAAGAGCCCTTGTTTCTGTAAAATTCCCTAGCAAAAGTAATTTGTTTCATTATTTGAACAGCCAAAATATATTTTTTTAGAGGACTGAAAAAGGAGCTATGGTTCCAATTTTAGTTTTCCTTCTAACGCAAACCTTCCAAAGCCTGCCTTTCATAATACCCTGAGAGGTAATGCATGGGTCCAAATGACTTGACAGTTTAATTTACACACATCTAAGCATGTGTATAAAATTCCACTAGTTCAAACGCTTCCTTTTCTTAAACATATTTCCAGTTCAAATTATGCCTTTATAGCAGTCTGCAATATATTATTCCTAAAGCTAAACAGTCATGTAAAAAGCAGATAGAGAAAGAGCAGCACGTCACTACTGCCACACTCAGTCTTTCCCCTCGCATGGCGTTTCGCAGTGAAAGTGCTAACCTGCCAGAGGAGAGTATGAATGCAACACCCGAACAGGCTGTCCCCGCTGTCTCTAGCTTCCATAAGGCAGGGCCACCAGTTCCTTTTCACAGACAGCCTTGAGCCTTGGTTTCCGAGAATCTTCTTTCCTCCTTGAGCTTAATTAAACTAAAGAATACCCTAACTGCAGACATTCTTCCTTCCTTTCTTTTAAAAAGAGGCTTTTAAGCTTGGACCATCACTACTTCTAACTCCCAGCAAACAGTAGCCGTTTTTAAATTAAAATGTGGAGTACGGGAAATAATGTGCTACCCTGGCTGAATGTTTACAAATTAAGTCTTTCAACTTTGCATACACTTATGCTGCTATACATGAAACAAATAAAGACTGAAAAGTAATTTATGTGGACTGTTAGCCATCCTAAAACAGCTTCTACTGAAAACCACTGACCCAATGCCTAACAAAGACTCTCTGCTAGAGTCTCCAAGTTGACATTTTAAAAATATCTAATCACCCAGTTGGATGATATTCCAGTTACTGAAAACAGTCTCCACCACAGTGAAGCAGCTCACTCGGAAAGCATCCAATTCTGGTTGCAAATGAGAAATATTAGAACACCAAAGACACAAGAGTTTGAGGGAAAGGTGCAACGGGCGAGGACAGGTATAGTTCAGCCAAAAAGCTTCCTTAAGGAGTATTGCTGTCCCATTTATGCAAAACCCCAGAGAGGCAAAAGATACATTCTTTTTCTAGAATCCCCAAATAGTAACATGTCTTAGCAAATCCTGAACAAATCTCAGCAAAAGGACCTCCCTAACGCTGGACAGCTTTTAAGGCAGGCTTCTCTTGAAAACCTTTAGATGGAGTTCTCCCTTTGCCCTGTTTTGCAACAAGATGAGCACTTATGTTTTTCTGAAATCAACAGAGAATCTCTCCCTTTTTGTGTACAAGAGCCAAAGTTCATAACTGGCTGGGAGATTACCATCCTAATGGATTAAAGATCATTTGCCAAACAGAAATAATACTGATAAGGCTCAGAGTTCTATTTTTACAGCCAGAGCGCCCAAATACTCATCTGCTCTGTACAGTGTACAAGCCTACGTGCTCTCCAATCTCCAGTGACGTTTGGGGACCTGCTAGCCCACACAGAGGCTCCCACACGGATGAAAAATGTCCATTTGCTGCTCAGTGCCAAAGAGATTTCCCAATCCTGAACTGCGTCAACTCAGAAAAGGGGAGAAGGGGGAAGCAACACTCCAGAGGCAAGGGGGAAGACACTTCAGTTAATTAGAAACGGACGAGGGATTAGAAGGCCAAGGGAGGAGATGTGGAGAACTAGAAGGAACAGAAACAGCTGCACTCCCTAAGCCAGGCCCCAGACGGCACGGAGGCTGCAGACTGAAGCTGGAGTGCTGGGGCTCCCACCTCGCTAGACAAAGCTCGGGGCGCCCAGGTGGGAGCCGCCGCCGGGAAGCCAGGGAGGCAGTTCCCATTAGAGGGCGCTCTTTGGGCAACTCGGGGAAACAAGCTCCAGCCCCCGAAGCCTATGCAAAGGAGAAACCGAGTTCCCACTACCGGAAACCAAATGTCCGCAACCTGCTCGAGCGGGAGAAGACTCCTCTCGGCCTCGGTGCACCCCTGCCAGGGCCGGCGACGGCGAGCACGGGGGGCTGGAAGCCTCGGTGCCCGAGCTGCCAGGCGGCCCGGGGTCGCACGCACCCCGCCCGCCTCGCCTTGCAGGCAGCACCCTGCAGCACGTCAGTGTAATCCGTATTAAAATGTCCTCCTGCCCCTGAGGGCCCGCGGGCCGTTCTCGCCCCTCAAGGAAGAGGGGGTCGCCGCAACACTGGGATCCCAGCGGCCGGCACCCCAGCCATTCCGCTCTCCCTTGCCCCCGCGGGTAGCGCTTCCATGTAGTGTCTGCTCCCTTGCCCCAGCCACGGGGAACATCAAACAAAAGAACTTTTGCAAACTTTCCTCTCCCGACATTCGCGGGTTTCTTAAATCAGGGCCCTCTCTCCCCAAGACTTGCATTCACTCCAATAGGAAAGCTGGCCTAGGGAGACGGTGCGCGGAGGAAGGGACCCCAAAGTTTCCAGGTTGCCCAGGGTCTCAGGGAGCGCGAGGAGAGGACGAGTTCCCTCGCGAGCCCCGTGCGGGCTCCCGTCTCCGGCCGCCCTTCCCTCCTGGTCCTTCCCGGGCTACACGGCAAGACCCTCCGAGGGCAAAGAAGTTGGGAGTGACTTCGGGGGCCTCTGCGGGTCGACGAAATGCGATTCTCGCGCCCTCCTCCCGGGGACCTCGGGGTAACTCCGGAGAGCGGCGCTTTTCTGCGGGGAGGAAAGGTGGAGACGGATGGAGGAGGGAGCGCGTGTGTCCCTGTGGCTCCCCGGGCGGGGGGGGGGGGGAGCGCCGCGTCTGGGAGTGCGGAGAGGTGGGGACCCCCAGGTGGTGCTCCCCGATTCCCGCGTGCGCTGAGGACTCCGTTCGGCCTCCGGCACCCTAAACGGCGCGCGCGACCCTCGCCCGGCCTACTCACCGACTCCGCAGACACGCAGGCCACCAAGCCCAAGGTGAGCAGGATCCACGCGCGCCGCATATTCCCGGGAGGACCGGCTGCTCCCAACCGCTGCTGGCAACGAGAGCGGAACGAAGCCTCCTGCCCAGCGAAGCCCGCGCAGAGGGATTCGGAACAGAGCGGCCGCAGCGACCACGGCTCGGGCTCCGGCTCGGGGCTCGGGGGCGTTCGCTGCCTCCTCTCGTGCCTGCTCCCCGGTCCTCGGCTGCGCCCCGGCAATGCAGCGCCTTCGCACTTGTTGGTTTCTGCACCCCTGACACCGAGTTGTTGCTCCGGGGAGGCTGCTCTCTGGAGCTCCTCTTGCTCTGCTGTTTTACTCCTGCGCGGACTGCTTCCCCGGGTTGCGGCTCGGCTTCTGGTTTTGAGGAATAAATTAGGCGGCTCGGAACGTAGCTGCAGCTGAAGTTTGCGAGCGGAGCGGTGGAGGCGCGCTGCGCGCGGCAGGAGCTCCGGAGTATCTGGAGACGAGCGCGGCAGAGCGCAGCTAGTGGCTCCGCCGCTGCGCCCCTCCTCCGCCCGCGCCGCCGCCTCCCTCCCGGGGTCCTCCTCCTCGCCTCTCCTCCCTCTCCTCCCTCTTTGCCACCCTCCCTCCCTCCCTCCCTCCGGAGCTGGTTTCTCCAGGCAACTCCGGGAGTCTGGGGGAGAGGCGGCAGGGTGACTCCCAGCTAAACCCGGGAGAAATTCCTACGGGATTACTCCCCGATTGGCAGCTTCGGGGACCAGTGGGCGCCGGCGGCTCGGCGCCGCGGCTGCTCTGGGTCTGCTCCTCCTCAATCAGTAGTCCCTGGCTCTTTCATTTTCTCTCTCCTTTTCTTCTCTTTTTCGTCTCTTTTCCTCGGCGCTCTTTTCGTCTGTTTTCTTTTCTCTTCACTTGCATTTTTTTTTTTTTTTCTGGAGAAAGATCGGTGAAACGCAAGGCATGTTTGGCTTTCCTGCCCACGAGAAATAGACCAGTGGAAAGAAACTGCTCTGAGAGTTGGGAAAAAACACGAAGTTTACAGAGGCCTTCAAGCACTGTGAGGTGTTCATAAATCTCTGAAGCATGAAAACTGTATTTTCAAGGAGAAGACAATAAAGGTAAAAGACGTGTATTAAGAGTTATTTCCCACCCTCCCTAACCCACCTACCTCCGCAAGAAGAGAGAAGAGAGACAGCAGAAAGGGGAGGGGGAGGAGTGGAGGAAGACCCCTGTAAACCCAAACTGCAACGCTTTCAAAGCTCCTAATTTCATTAAGGGCTTAAGTACCATTTCTGCCTCACACACAGTTTAAGCCCCTAAGGCATTTTATAGGCTTCATTTCAGCATGGAGGTGTTAACGTTTGGAAGCTACAAATAGGGCAATTGGGTGAGAAATTGGATGGAAACTCTGAATAATAACAGATTTAAGAGAACTTCAAAGGAAATGAGGATAAAGTAATTTCTAGTTTGAAGAAAATAATGAGCATGTATTTCCTGAATGGAAGTAATTGATCTGAAATATTTTGGTATGAAAATTTTTTTTTCAATTCCATGTCTATGCTGTGCTACAGAGCATGGCAAATGCACATTTCCTTCCAGTTTCTAATGCTGTTTTTCTTTCTGACTTATGGAATAAATGAATTATGGAGTCATTCTGCCTCTGGAGAATGACTGCTCCAGGAGACCAGGACCTTTCTGTCTTGTCCACCACTGTTTCCTCATTCCTGGTACATAAGACACACAATAGATATTTCTTGAATAAATTTGATTTAAAACTGCATCTATACTGCCTAAGAGTTGTGAGCCTTTACGATACATGACTGTAGATATACAGATATGAGGTTATGGTAATTTTTTAGCTGAGTATTAGAATAAAATACAGTCATACTCTAAGTGAGAATTGCCATGTCTTAGTAATCTTCCACTGTAATAAATCTCAAAGAAGGAAGTTTAGAGAGCTGGACAGTTACAACTGGAAGTTGGAGACATCCAGCCCTTTGGTTTTGAATGCCACTACTAAGCTTCCCATGGGCAATTCTAAGGCATTGGCAACCAAAAGGGTAATATGGAAAAATGGAGGAGTGAGCTAAAGAGAAAGAAGAGGAGAAGAGATCAGGAAGCTGTAAATTGTAACAGGAGATACTTCTGGTTCCACAGAAACTGAGCTGGCACCTGAGGATCAATGTGGGCCCAGGTTGGTTTTTGGAAAAACGAACTATGGACATATATTTGAAAAGCATGCTGTGTGGGTTGAGGAATTTCATGAGGAGAGACTTCAGAAAGGAGGTTCCAAAAAAAAAGGACAATGTGAGAGAACTACAAAGAGCCATAAAATGTTACCTCTACCCCCAAAAGAGACTTAGTCTAGTCTCCAGCCTCAGTCAAGGCCATACCACCTATCTACCCCAATAGGTAAGAATATATCAAATAAATTAGAGTTCCAGTAAAAAGTGAAAATTCACTCGTTCACTGGCTCTCACAGTTATCGTTGTTCATTGGGGCATCCACCTAACAAGAAGCATGCTGGCTGCTCTCAGATTCAACTTGGGCAGAGACTGATAAAATTGAATAAGCAGGTGCATCTGTTGAAGGAATGTATCTGTCGATGCACCCAAGAGCATATCCCAAGGCTCTTGGTGTTGTTGAAACTCTCAGTGACTTGTTCTTTATAAATGATTATGCTGCATTGAGAGTATGTGTAGTAAAGGGAGAGTGTGACAGTTACACATAACAGGCCAAAAGGACAACCTGACCATATGAAAATTACTAATAGTGGGAGCACTTTACACAGGAACTGGATACAAAAGAATTACTTATGCTGAGAGAGGTTGGGGGTGGGGACGGGGGATATCCTCTGGTGTTAGAACACGTCTAAATGTTGGAAATGACATAGGCCTTTCTCTTAGTCCGTTTGGGCAGCTATAAGAAAAATATCATAGACTGGGTGGCTTATAAACAACCAAAACATGTTTTTCTCACAGTTCTGGAATCTGGGAAGTTCAAGACCAAGGCACCAGCAGATTCAGTGTTTGATGAGAGCCAGTTTTCTGGTTCATAGACGACTGTCTTCTCACTGTGTCCTCACATGGCACAAGAGGAGCTCTCTGGGACCTCTTTTATGAGGGCATAGTCCCATCCACGCAGATTAAGCCTTGGTAAAAAGAGAGACAGCAAGCCAAAACCAATCACTTCCCAAGTAGCTTCACTGGTTGCTGAAAGAATAAACATCCTCCCTCAAGAATCTCAGAAAAAAATATAACAAATGAACAGAAATGAGATGCAGAAATGTAAGACAGAAATTAAAGGGAACCAGACAATGAAAGCTACTAGGGACACACTTTTTAACCTAAGCTGACACATTGGACTCTGTCATTATGGTGTCTAATGATAACACATTACAACCGTGGACAAACAAGTGTTATGTCCCCAGATGAGCTGTCAGAGTAGGAAACCATAAAGGGAGAAAGATGTCACTTTATTGTTCCTGGTTGTTCTTTCACTTGCCATTGCCTGGAATATTATCAAGGGTCTAGGCTAGAAATCTATGTGGCAGCATCAGCCCTGACTAAATTCACTTGAAAGGTGATAGAATCTGAGACTAAGAGGAAACCCAGCCAGCCAGTCATTAATTACCCATGTTCATAATGACAAGTGAGCTGAGGCCATGATGAAAATCTACAGGCAATCCACAAATCTCTATTCTTAGCCTCAATCTTTCTACTGTTCTGGCCATTCACCTCCATCAGCCCTTTGCCAGGGAAGTTGGGTGATTTGAGTTTCATAATTGCTTTCATAATTGATTTGGTGCTATTAAACAAAACGGTCACATTTTGGGCAGAAGGACCTAGGCAGGAAAGTCAAGGAATTGTATGATACATAAATTATCCCCTGAATAAAGCAGGAGACAAAACATCCATGTCAGTTCCCCTAAGAGAATGGTATGGTACTTGAAAGACTGGCAAAACTTGACAGTCATTCATTTAACAAACATATATGTATTCCCTCCCACATACCAGGTACTTATTGGGTAGGCACGTGAGTTTTCTTGAAACATGTAAGCATTAATACATTTTTAAACTAAAAGTTGTCCTTAAATCACGAGTGGGTGACAAGACACATGTCATATTTCATCCTAACATCACATAGGAAATTTTGAAAGAAGCATTTTTAATAGAACACATTGTTATTGGGCATCAAACAACATTTTTTGAAGAGCCATCTTGGATATATGCCTATGAATTTAGGGAGGTGTCATAAAGGTATCTTCAAGTTATTTGCATTACATTTGTATATACCCAATTGGAAAGGAAAATCTATTCTTGGCTGATTAAAAGTAAAACTGTAGTACTTTTGTTACTACTATCTGTAGACTATTACTTTAATGCCAACTAGGCATAACCCCATTCCCTGTTCTTAGAGATCCAACCGCTCTGAGACCCTGGAGGGGGAACCTACCTACGATATACCAACCTTTTGGCTTCCCTGGGCCACACTGAAAGAATTGTCTTAGGCCACACATAAAATACACTAACACTAATGATAGCTAATGAGCTTTAAGAAAAAAAGTCGCAAAAAAAATCTCACAGTGTTTTAAGAAAATTTATGAACTTGTGCTGGGTCGCATTCAAAGCCCTCCTAGACCACATGTGGTACGTGGGACCCGGGTTGGACAAGTTCGTAAATGATCCCTCACCTCCTTGATCACAATTATGTAGACTAGGGCTGGATATGGAGTGAGGCTATTTATTAGTGGGCTGGTGGCCAATCAGATTCACCCTTCAGATCATTTCAGCCAAGGCACGTGTTATCTAACTCAATCGTATGTTGACCTGGAAGTCATCCAAAACTGGTAAGGGGTCCTTGTGTGAACTAGAAAAGACTGATCTACCATGGAAAGAATAAAGCAGAGAAACAGAGAAGCAGAAACAGAGGACATGTGACTCTAGAATAATGTAGGTTACTGACTTATTTTTTCCGTTCCTTGTCTAGCTTCTTTTGAGACCCAAATCAAATTTATTTCTTTAGGCTCTATGAGATACTTTAGAATCCTTAAGGCTAATTCCTTCTTTTTATTTAGTTTAAGAGGGTTTTTGTTTGTGGTAAACCAATGATCCCAGAAAAACATAAGAGATAAAAGTCAGGGAGAGTTTTGACCACCTTCACTTATCTTCACTCTGAATAGAATGAAATCCTTGCCATTTAGTGCTTTAGAAGGCATAGATAAGTAACACTTTCAACGAACACAAACTACTATAAAAATTATTTAGATTTTCAGTAAAAAATAAAACCTTAAAAGATGTTTAAATTATTGAATTACCTTGGGGGGAAATGTTTTTCATGTTAAATAGAGCTATTTAACTCTCAAAGCAGAATGGAATACATACATAGCTATTTCACTGAATAAAATAGTCTTAATTCCAGGCTCACCTGCAGGTTAATGAAGGAAATTGCTTCATTGGACATTTTTCTAAAATATCTAGAAGGCAAAGTGCACAAATGTCCAGGTGTGAGAATGGTATTCAATTTTTTCCGGTAGTGAAATGTGAAGCAGATAGGAGAGTCATGCCTGGGTGGGTTGTTCAGCAACCCAATGCATTAAGGAGACCTAATGCAGCGTCTTACTGCCTGCTGTTGGGAGGCTGACCGCTACAGTGGATAGCTCAGGTTTGTCAACCAACAGACCGAGGCTGGAATCCCAGTTCCACCTCTACTGTGTGGTGGTGAGTCCTTGATACCTAAACAGTCCACTGATCTAAGCCTCAGTTTCCTCATTTATAGATTGGAGATAATAGGGTTAATGTGTGAAGTCTATGAGCAAATGCATGTAAAATATTTAGCAAGTTACTTTAGTGAACTTGCAATAAATGTCAACTGCCTCAATAAATGCCAGTTGTCATTATTAGTATTTCTTCTGCCTGGAATAACTAACTCTTCTCCCAGTTGCTTGCCTGGTTAATTCCTACTTGCTCCTTCAGTGTCAGTATAAAAGTGTTCTCATTAGCAAATATTTAGGCCCTACTATGTGTCACACACACCCACTTCAGATAGCCTCTCCTGATCCCCCTAGACTGGATGAGAGATGTTTAAGATTATTAATTCTCATCTATTAATTATAACCTAGGATAGAATATTTGAATATTGGTAAAATTTGCTTGTAAAAACATGTGCTGTTATAGCTAAAAGTGCAAATAAAAAACAGAATAGCGTTAGGAAGGGCGTAAGAAATAAGAGTACCCATCATTGAACAAACTCAGAAATACGGGGAACAAATTAGTTGGTGGTAGCCAGATGAGAGGGGGGTTGGAGATGGGTGGAAAAGGTGAAAGGGATTAAGAAATATAAACTGCAAGGTGTAAAAGCAGTCACGGGGATTTAAAGCACAGCGTCAGCAATATAGTCAATAACATTGTAATAACTACATGTGGTGCTAGGTGGGTAGTAGACCTACTGGGGTGACCACTTCGTAATGGATATAAATGTCTAGTCATGATGTGGTACACCTGCAACTAATGTAATATTGCCTGTCAATTGTAATTGAAAAATACATTTAAAAATGTAGGAAAGGTCTGGACACCATAAAAAAAAAAGAGACCCACCATTCTGTCTTTAAAAGAAGGGTATGCCATAACAAGTTTAAATCCAAATAAAAACCTAGAGAAAGACTAGAAAATTCCAAAATTGCCATTTTTGAATAGAAAGAAAAAAGAGAGAGAATTGAATTGTGAAAACAAACAAAGAAAAAAATCACCACCTTTGAATTCAGATAGAAATAAGGAAGACGCTTTTGGAAAGGAAAAAAATATAATCTATCCCAGAGTCAGAACTCCAAATGTCTACTTTTGCTTTTTCCTGCAGCTATTAGTGATATGAGTGACAAAGGAAGAGAAGTTGTCTGCAGATTTTAGCCCGGTGCTTAATTGTAAGAGTGGTAATTCGTGCCCCACCGCTCACCACAGGCACACCCCCACAGCCCCAGGTGACCCGTGTGAACGTCCCAGTATAAATTGTTCTCGTTTCCCTTGGTATTCATTTAGTCTTATATGGACACACACACACACACACACACACACGCACAAGCTTTTGTTTTCTTCGTATTTGTTTCACAAAATGAGATTCCATCCAACACTTTCTACATCTTGTAGAAATTCCTCTAAGTCTCTTGACAGAACTTCCATTCATATTTCTCCCTCAGTGGCTGTGTGTTTACCTTCCATGTGGTATATCATACTCAATCCAGCCATTTCCTTGTTGCAGGCATTCATTTTGTTTCTAGTTGTTTCCTGCAATCTTATAGGAAATACCCTTTATCCATTGCTTTACTTTACGGTGATTTTCTCTGTGGGCTAGGTTCCCAAGAGTGAGATTGGTGGATTGCAGAGTATAAAGGTTTTTAATTGTATGAGATGTTGTTTGACAGTTTTACAACAAAAAGTTCTTGCACTTCTACCGGTGGTGTTTGAGAGTATCCTTTTTCTTTCTCTACATCCCAGTCAGCAATAGGTGTTAGCTTTCTTTTTGACCAATTATTAAGTATGAAATGACAGCTCATCACTAGCATTATTTTCCTGACTTCTGCAGCTTTCTGTGTTTGTTGTATTTGAAGTTGATCTTCCGTGAATTGTCTGCTTATATCTTTTTCCCATTTTTCTACATGGTAATATGTCCTTTTTATAAGAACTCTTGGAATATATTTATTTACAACAATACTGTTAATTCATCAACAACTGTCCTATAGTTGTAGCCTATAGCTGTATATATCCTATATGTCCTATATACTAAACTATATTTAGTATATATTCTATCCTATAGTTGTATCCTATAGTTACTATATTCATTTCATACTATTCTATTAATCCATTTTGCATATATTCTTATACATACTGCAATCTATTTCCAATTCTCTATTCTATATACTGATCTGTTTGTCTGTTTCCATGTTATACTACATCCATTTGATTACCTTGACTGTGTAATACCCTCTGATATTTCTAAAGTCACTCTCCCTGGTCTCCCTAACCACACATGTTTTTCATATTTTTCTTTGATATTTTTGGTTATTTTTTCATCCATATAAATTCTAAGGATATTTTAGATAATTAAAACAAACCATTTTAGAATTCCACTTGGAATTGAACTAAATTTTTGTAGTGGTTTTGTACCAATTAACGTTTTTTATATTAAGTTTTCTTAAACCAGAAAACATTATATTCAGATCTTTAAATGTCTTTTGGTAAGATTTTAGTTTTCTTATAGATCCAGTGAACTTTCCATAATCCCATTATTTATATACACTTTGTCACTATTAGAAATAGAATTTTCCCATTTCATTTAGGAATTTATTGCTAGAGAAAACTGTCTTTTAAAATTTATTTTGTATACTACTATTTCACAAAATTCTTTAATTAATCTACTTTTTTAATAGAGTCTGTTGGACTTTGAGGTATACAATTATATTAATAAAAAGTGTGGTTCTAATATCTTTTTTAATGTCAATGTTAGTTACTTAACTACAAAAGTGTTAAAAACAGTAATAGCATTCCAATCTAACTCCTGATATTAATGGAAATTATTTAACGTGTTTTGTTTTATCATTTACAATGATAGTTGTGGTTGGTTTGGGAGTAGTCTTTAGGAGATCAAAAAGTTTCATTACTTATTCTGAGTTTTTATTAGAAGTGGTTGAATTTTATCAGTCCTTCCAAGATTTACTGATATGATTCTATGAGTTTTATCTTTTAGTTTGATTGTGTTGATGTTCCCTGAAACTGATTTTCTAATAACTAGTCACTTCCACATCCCTTTAATAAAACTTGCTTGATCTTAGTGCATCAAATTTTGACAACTTGACATTTACTAATATTTTATTTAGAACTTTTTACACCTTATTTGAAACTCATATAGGTCTGTAATTTTTTCATTCTGTCTTCTACTAGATCAGGCTGTGGCACTGAAGTTGTGCTGGCTCCATAAAAAGAACTGGAGTGCTTTCTGTATTTATTCTCTGACCTGAACTAATTTGAGAATCTTTAAAACAATCAGTTCTTTAGAGATTAGATAGCACCTGCTCTAGGAACCCATTTTGTCTTGGTGCCTATTAAATGGTAGCCCTCATACCACTATTTCTTCTGTCATAATTGGTCTATTCAATATTACTGTTTCTTCTTGGATCAATTTAAGTCATTTGTACTTTGCCAGAAAGTCATTATTATCCTCAACAAATTTAAAATTTTGTTGCCATATATTTGCTTTTATAAAGATTAACATTCTCGTATGATTCTTAAATTTTGTTCTGCACTCTTTTCTCATTCTTTACCTTGTCTTTTTGACTCTTCTTTCCCATGAGGCCCTAGAGATTTATCTCTATTATTATTACTCTTTTTAAAAGTAACTTTTACATATTCATCCTTACACTTTTTGTGTTGGTTTGCTTTCTCTTTTGTCTTTGTTAGTTCTCTTCTTTCTTTTGTTTTAAAATAGATTTGCTTATACTCCCTTAAATGAAATTATAAATTATTTTATTTGTCTCTTTTTTTAAAATAATAAAAGTAATTGAGACTATGTGTTTCCTGAATGAAAGTTATTGATCTGAAATATTTTGGTATGAAAAAATTCTTTTCAATTTCATGTCTGTGGTATATACTACAGAACATGGGAAATGCGTATTCTCTTCCAGCTTCTAATGCTATTTTTCTCTGACTTGTGGAGTAAATAAACTGTGGAGCCATTCTCCTGCTAGAATGGACCCTTCCAGGAGACTAGGGACCTTTCTCTCTTGTCCATCACTTTTTTCTCATTCCTGGTTCCTAAGACGCAGAATAAATATTTCTTAAATAGATTTGACCTAAAGCTGAATCTATACTGCATAAGAGTTGTGAGCTTTTAAGATATGTAAATATAGATGTATAGGTACTAAACCATGGTAATTTTTGAAATTCATATTAAAATAAAATACAGTCATACTAAATGAGAACTGCAATGTCTTAGTGACCTTCACCTGCAACAAATTGCAAGGTCAACATTTCAAGGAAAACTTCATATAAATTAAGAAATATTTGCATTTTACAGACTAGAAACTGTAGCTTGGGGAGTTTCCATCATTTTCCCAAATTGGCTTAACTAGTGAGTTTTAAAACCAGGATTCCCAGTCCAATGTGTCTGGAGCTTTTAAGTCTTCTGAAATCTCTTTCATAGGTTCTTCTTGGCTGAGAATTAAAGACATTTGTTACCTGTTAGCTATCAAAAAGATTAAGCAAAATTCATAAACATTTCACAGAAGACGTTTCCAGTTTTGTTTTTAATGTATTTTTTAGTTTCCATATTTGTAGATTTTTAAATCTATCTTTTTTATTAACAGTGCCAAATGACTTGTATTGTCATCAGAGAACATAGTCTGGTTATTTTTATCTGTCATTGCTATGTGTCTTAAGCAAGAGGACCTTAAAGTGTGAACTCAGCACCTCCTTGCTGGGTTATGTTTATTTTTTTCATATAGAGCTGTCAGGGAAAGTATCCAGCCATGTAATACAAAAATTAGAGATCTTTATGGCTGGATATTTTTCCAGAAAGTCTTCATATATCATATATATATATTATATATATATATATATATATATATGTGTGTGTGTGTGTGTGTGTGTGTGTGTGTGCGCGTGTGCGTGTGCAATATATATATATATATATATATATATATATATATATATATATATTGCACATGCACACAGAATCTGGCACAAATAATGCCCCAGAGAGCAGAGATGGTTTGTCTCCCCCCATAATGTCATTTGTCTAACTCAAATATTTACACCTACTGGGTAAGATATGGCATCAGGCCTTCACTATGCTAATAATCTTAAAATGTCTAACAAAAGAAATAATTCTATTTTACTGACTTGTACTACTTTAAAAAGAGCATTACTTCTGCCAGACTCTATATACATAAGTGTTTGTGTATGTATTTCTCGTGGATGCTCATCCAGAATATCAGACATAGCTGGGGTTGCTATACTTCAGAAAGAGGCATAAAGGATATTTTCAGGTCTTACAGAAAAGCAACAAAAATGCTCCCCTATTTAGGAGTTATCCAATGAAGAGAGAGTAAATGAAATAGCAGATTTCAGGCATGAAATAGTAGAGTTCAGGCAAGATAAAGTATATCAGGGAAATGGCTAATATTAAGAGTATAATGAAAGTTATCTTGGAGACAGATCAGACTTGTTATCAAATTCTGAAATTGAAACTAAAGGGTTTCATTTAGTTCTTGGAGATAGTTTTAAGACAAATGAGAGAGAACTAATTGTAAACTATTGGAAATTTCATTTTCTGCCATAGCATTTTATTATAAAAAATTTAAACATACATAAAAGTAAAAAGAACTACATATGGGAGACTTTTTCCACCATATATAGCCTAAAATGAAAATATAAATACATATAAGAAGCATTTTTATAATACACAAATGATAACTGGGCTTTGGATATTTAAAAGCTTTCAGAACTTTTATAATTCAAGTTCTGAGATAAGTAGTCCAGAAGATGTAGATGGTAGGAAACTTTGGTGTAGGGTGCACGAGTTTGACATGAGAAGGGAAGCACTGGGAGTACGGGTGTAAGGATAGGACACAAATGTCCCAGACAAATGTTCTGACATCTGAAAGGGAAAAATCTCATAACATTTGAAGGTGTGACAGCTTTGCAAAAACATGAGAAATTAGATCTCAGAACTGCGAGTATAAGTCATAATTCATTTTGCTGTGCAATACTGTAAAAATTTTAAAGTTTTTATACAACCAAAATGAAAACTTATAAAAATCAAGTAATGTAACTTCTTCTTTTGGCCAGAATTGAGTAACTGCTATTGAATTTGCCCACCCATCATAAACAGCTTTAAAATTGGACAAAATACATGAGGTAAGTTGGTGTTTTAAAGCATTGGATAGCAGGCAGTGCAGAACTGTGATTCTTGGGAGAATGGAAGCACACAAAGGGACCTCAGTGACTACCCTACCTTCCTGGACCATAACTCAGGGAAGGAAAGCCCGAAGAGCAGTCTTGTTGAGTCGAGGAGATGAGATTAGAGATGGGGCTGTAGGAGGCTGAAATTTGTGAGGAGAATACTAGAAAGGAGGTAGCTACACAGAAGGTGACCCCAGAAGTCTGTGTGAGGATTTATCATGGATCCATGGAGAGGGCTAGTGGCTTAATAGAAAATAGCTTGGAAAGCTAAATGCAGAATAGAGATACCGGAGACTGCAAAGTGCTGGTAGATGCTGGAATCCTGGTCAAGCCAGAGTACAGAGACATCATTGCATTCAGTTAAAGTCAAATAATGACCACATCTTAAGAATAAGTTCTAGCCATTCCCTAGAGTGAAGGATAAAATCAAAATAGACCCACTCAAACAGAGGATAAAGTCGAGACTGATAGGAAAATGAAGATTTGCCTGTATTGTAACTGCCTTCCAGACAAAACTCAACACTCTGAAGGAAGGCAAAACAATCCAGTCTCTGCACAATATATCACTAACAATATCCAAAATATTGATAATTACTAGAAAATATAATGCAAAGAAATAGAAAAATGTGACAAATAATTAAGAAAAAAGCACTCAATAAAAATAGACTCAGAAGTTACCAAGATGGTAGATTTAGTCAACATCGACTTTAAAATAACATAAAACATCAGCAAAATGAAAATAAAGTAAGATGAACAGAGCCTCAGTAATGTGTAGGAAAATATCAAGTGGTTTAACATACATGTCTTAGTGCCAGATAAGAGAAGATAAGAGAGGAGCGGAGATGGGAGGGGATGGGCAGGGACAAGAGGATGAGACAGAGAATGGAACAGAAAAAATATTTGAAGAAATAGTGGCTAAAATGTTTCCAAAATTGTATTCAATAAACTCAACAAATAGCTGTGGGATAAATACAAATAAAACCACACCTAGGCACATTCTAGTTAAGTAGGTAAAAAAAAAAAAAGATAAAGAGGAAAACCTTTTAAAAGTCAAAAGCAAAAGACACATTAGGCACAAGAGCATAACAATAAGAATGTCAGCTGACATTTTTCTCAACCTTAGTGGCCAAAAGACAGTGAGAAATGATCTTTAATATGCTACAGGAGGAAAAAACAACTCTCAACCCAGAATTCTATATCTAGTAAAAATGTCTTTGAAAAATGAGATAAAATAGACATTTTCAAACAAGCGAAGGCTGAGAGAATTGATTACCAACAGACATGCAGTATAAGACTATTAAAGGAAGTTAAAGGGAAACAATACCAAACAGAATCTAACTCTATAGGCAGAAATGAAGAATACCAGGAATGGTAAATATATGTATACCTATTAAAATTGTTTTTATTCTCTTAATTTCTTTAAAACACATATGACTTTAAAATAAAAGTAATTATCGCTTTAGTTTGGAGTTTATAATGTATGTATAATAAAATCCATAAGAGCAGTAGCAAAAAGAATGGAGGGGGATAGTAAATAATATTATAGTAAAGTTCTTACATTTCATTTGAAGAGTTATAACATTAATATGAATTAGAATTTGGCAAGGTAAGGAGGCATATTGTGATCCAAGAGTGACCAAGTCTTATGATGTGCCTGAAACTGATGTGTTTCTGGGGATGATTAGTCACCCTTTCTCACATTTGAGGCAAATAAAATAAATTTGGCAAGATAGTAGACTTAAACTCCATTATAGTTACACTTACATTAAATTCAAGTGGACTACACACACAAATTACAAGCAGAAATCAGTCTGGATACAAAAAGTAAGACCAAACTATAGGCACTTTATAAGAAATGCACTTTCATATAGAAATAGGTTGTAAGTAAAAGAATAGAAAAAATATACCTGGCAAACAGTAAGCCTAAGAAACCTGATATAACTATATTAATATCACACAAAGTGAACTTTGAGAGAAAAAAATATTGCAAAAGATAAAAGGCATTTGATAATATTAAACTGTCAATTCATCAGGAGTACATAACCCTAAATATGTCTTCATCTAGTAACAGAGCTTCAAAAGACATGAAGCAAAGACTGACAGAACTAAAGGGAGACAATTATACCTGCATATCTTAATAGTCCTTTTACAATAATTGACAGAATAAATAGAGTTTAAAAATCAGCAAGGATATAGATATGAATAAAACTACACATCATCTTAACTTTGATATTTACAGAACACTATACCCAACAACTGTAGAATACACACTGTGTTCATGTTCCATTGGGGCATTCACCATGGTACACTGGAAAATGGGCCATAAAAATAGGTCTCCATAAATTTAAGAAGATTTAAATTGTACATAATATGTTCTCTGGCTACAGCAGAAATAAATTAGAAATGAGTAACAAATTAGGAAATAATAACAAATATCTTTTAAAAGACCCAAACATTTGGAAATTAAATAACATACTTTTAAACAACCAATGGATCAAAGAAGAAATCACAAAGTATATTATCAAGATTTTTAATTAAAATAAAAATTGTGTATTAAAGCATGTGACGTATAACTAAAGCAATATTCAGAGAGAAATATATAGCTTTAAATGCTTATCTATTTAGGGTACCCTGGTGGTGTAGTGGCTAGACTTCGGCACTCTCAATGGCCTGGGTTCGATTCCCAGCCAGAGAACCACCCAAAAAATAAATAAATAAGTAAATAAAAATTTAAAAAATAAATGCTCATCTATTCAGAAACAAAGAAAAATTTCAAATCAACTCAAATTTCCAATTTAAAAAGCTGTAAAAGGTAAGCAAAATAAGCTCAATAGGTAAAGAGAAGGAAATACTAAAGTCAAGATTAACACAGTAGACTCTCAGTTAACTGGCATCTATGGGGATTAGTGGATGCCAGATAAATGTAGCTTCTGAAAAGTTACTATTAAAAATAAGCCCAACTGATACTATACCATACCATAAACCCTGTATTGCTTTGATATTAATATTGAAATACAATAATTAAAAGTAAATTAAGATAAATAAAGATAAACTTAATGTAACAGTTACAAAAATATCTTTGTGAATGCAGTGTGCAATTTTAGTTAAATGGCAGTCAATAAACTTTTCAACTTAATAAACTTTAGTAACAATATTCTTTAACTTCAAATAACTTAGAAAAAAACAAACACATACACAATTAAAACTGTTACAGTAGGGGTAGAGAGTTAACTGGGTAGACATTGTATCAGGATCATCAGTATCTGATGATGTAATTAGGACAGGGTCAGGAGAAGTGGATATGCATGGTTTTGGATCTACATCAGTAGATGATGCTGTACTGGCAAACTTGTGTGCAGCTTTCTTGAAAAATGAATTAATATCAGCTTGCTTTGAGAACTCATGCCTGTCATGCAAAGTCAGGTGTTGCATGATGAGGCATATGGTCTCATAACATGCTGACAAGTGAAGAAGGGTTACTGTTCTGCAAAAGCTATTACAGTTTCAAGTGCTACATACAGCTCTCTGCCAGGATACTTTTTTCCACCTCACACTCATCATCATCATTCTCTTCCTTCTCTGAAACATTCATTTTTCCATCATTCACAACAGCTTCTATGATGTCTTCTGTATTAAATGTATGAGTTACTGGAATAACCTCATCCACAGCAAGCCAGTCACTAAGTTCATCTTGAGACAAATTTCATTTTGTCATTAGCAGAATCAACGAACTCACAGATTTCGTCATACACTCCGCTACTGGCAACTGCACTATTGACTGGACCTACAGCCGTGCCAAGTTTAAACTTACATTTCCACTAGAAATTGATTTTATTTTAATTTAAATATTGTTTCTTCAATTTTTTTGTTGGTTGCTTACAGGTGCTGGTTACTTGAGTTCTGGTTAATGGAAAGTCTACTATAATATGGAAAAAAGGCAAACAGTAGAGAAAACTAACAAAACAAAAAGTCAGTTGTTTGAAAAGATTAAACTATTAACCCTCTAGCAAGACTGATTAAGAAAAAAGTAGCCCCATAAGCAAAAATAAAGAACTGAAAAAACTATGTTTGTCATTACTGGTAATTAGGGTGAAGTGTGCACTGGTGTATTTCTGGGTACAGAGATAAAAATGTAGGAAGTCATTTTTCTAGGTTCAGCACTGATTTTTGAGAAAAACATTTAAGCATTTTTTTTTCTTTGCCCATTTCTACAACCATAAACTCAAAAGGAAACACTAAGAAGAGATAAAGTGAGTGGGATGATAAAATATTGTGAAGTACTGTAGAATCTGTGGATTAACACTTGTAAGATATTTTATAATCCTTGAAATATCATAAAAGCACAAATAAGCCAATTATGAATTTACATTTTATTTTTATTTATTTTTCTTTTGGGGGCTTAGGGAGACCTCATATACTCAAAATCTGGTTATTCAGAATCTTTGGTTCATAAACACTATCATCTTTGGTCTGAACACAGGTATTGTCTTTTTATTTATTTATTTTTCTTTGTTTTTGTTTAATGAAAATCTATGAATCTACCATGCAATCTAACAACTACAACTATCCCCCAAATTAAATTTACCTATGTGCTATCTTCCTCAGCTCCAGAAAAAAAATCACTATATCAAATTTTGTTTTTATTATTTGAATATATGCATAAAGAATGTTGTTTGGTTTTGCTTATTTTATATTTCAGATATGCTTTCTCAATATTATGTTACTAAAACCCATCCAAGTTGTTGTGGGTAGTTATAGTTCATTCATTTTATTGGGTCAATATGCCACAGAATAATTTATCTATTCTGCTAATGTGAACATCTGGCTTTTTGCTATTCCCCAAAATATGAGTGTTTGGGACATGCCCAAGTTTAATATCGAGGAGTAGAATTGCTGAGTCATGAGATATGACCGTGTCAGTTACGTCAAATTGTTTTCCAAAATAGATGTAGCAATTAATACTTATGCCTGAAATGTACAAGTGATTCTGTTGATTCACATCCTTTCTAATATTTGATATTGTCAGATTTCTTAATTTTTGCTGATTAAATAAGTATAAAATGGTACCTTATAGTCTTAATTTTACTTCTCACTAATAAACTTGAGCATCCCTTCAAATATTTTTTGCCCATGTATGTTATCTCTTTTATGAAATGCCTCTTAATTTCTTTTGCTTATTATATTGAATTTTTTTCTTATTAATTTGAAAGAGTTCTTTATATACTCTAATAACAATATTGTCTGTTATATGTGTTATAAATACTTTCTCTCAGTCTGTGGCTTATCTTTTCACTTTTAAAATATCTCTCTTAATGAGCAGAAGTTCTTTGTTTTAACATAGTTGAATTTCTCAAGCTTTTATTTCATGGCCAGCACATTTTGAGGTATTGTTTAAAAAATCCATGGTCAGAAAGTTATAAAGATTTACATTTGACATGTAAACCTCTATATATACAGAATTGATTTTTGTGTTTGGTATAAGGTAGGGATCCAATTTAATTCTTTTTCTCCTTTATAGATAATTCTATCTTTCTTCATTGCCTTCAAATAGGAAGAGTGACAGAGAGCCTAAGAAGAAAATAACATATCTATTTCTTATTGGAGCCAAAGGGGAGATAGCCATGTCACCCATTTGTGAGGACACAAACCTAATGTACTACTCAGAGATTTATCATTGAATTGCAGAAATAGGAAGAACCCTCAGAGTTACATAGTCCATCACTGAGTCTCCTTAGATGTTTCAAATCACTCTGGAAAAATAAGTATCTGACTGAGTTTAAGGTATTTCTAAGAAAAGATGATGCATTCCAAACTTTGATTGTTTTGGTTGTAAAGTTTCCCTTCTGCTCAGTCATAGAATCATGCTCATTTTCTATATATGGAACCCTATTGGAAAATAATTTATTGTAACAATAATTTTCATGTAGATCACAAATCTTCCCAAAGATCATAAACTCAAGTTATTTAAATTAGTGTTGCAGGTAAAGATTTTGAAACTGAATCCATAAAAACTTTTACTGGCATACAAAACATCTACCTCTCTTTTGAAGCATGTCATAGCATTGATGTGGTGATGGCAGGGGTCAGTAATAGCATGGAGAATATTGGCATCCTTTATTCAATAAAAATATTGCATTCATTTAATTTTATTTAAGTGTAATCCAATTTATTTTTAGCTCCAAAGAGACTGGGGAAGAGAATAAATACAGAGACTGGCAAAAGTAACACTCTTTTTTAAGTAGTTAAAATATTGTTATGTTATAGAATTACATGCTTATGATTTGGGGATAAAAGATTTGATATAGATTACCAGCTCATAAAAAGGGCATTACTACTGCCGGACCCTGCATATGGATGGAGTTAGAGAAGATAATGATTTTAAATAATTACAACCGTAATAACAAAAAAAATTACTAACAGTGGATTTAAATCTAATTCTCAGGGTTTTTAAAACTTCTTTAAATAATAGAGAAATAATTAAATAGGCTGTGGTTCCATTTTAGCCAATTACATGCTGAAAACAGAACAACAAGAAAGCTCCTCTTACAGTTTAAATACAAGTACACACTCTTGGATAGATGTTTTACCAACTAATAAATTAAGTGTTAAGTGTTTTCCTATTTGTAAAGAACTAAGATTAAAAATAAGTTAGGACACCTACCCAAACCTGATAACTCTTGAGAGGTCTTAAATGATTTTATCTCTACACTATATTCTGTTGCTCTTTTTTCCTGATGAAATTTTCTTCTTTGTACCTCTCCAGTAGCTTGCCTTTAACCTTCTCATAGAAGTTCCTTTGTTGTTAGCTAAAGGATACTTCTTTTTAAGGGCAGGGTTTGAGTTATGGTTTTCCTATACAGCTCTAGTGCTCTCAAGGTAGATACCCAAGAAGTGAGTCATAAAGGCTCATGTGTGTTTGAAGTGGAAGTTATTGATGACTATTGCTTTTATAGACAGTAAGAAACAGCAACGCACATTGAGGGGCAGGGATAGGGAGAAGATATATATGCATTTAATTTATTTTTAGTTAGGAAAAAATTCTCTTACTTGGTAATGTTGCTAATAGCAATATAAATGAAGGCTTAATTGAGGCTGATGCTAAAACCATTCAAATGCTTAAATATATACTTTAAAACTCTAAAACTGGAGGCTGCATTCTCTGAGAATTAGTAAATGGGCTAGAAGTTATATTTCTGTTTTCATTTCATTTTCAAAGACATGTACTCACAACTCCCCCCCCCCCTTAAATTGGAAGCTATAAAAACTTTTGGATTCAGATAAAAAAGTTTTTGATTTCTTGCTGTTCCTCTGAGATGAATATGATGAGTTTTGAACAAATCACTCTATTTTTCTTTCGTTTTTGTTACTATATAAAATGGAGACAACCAACACATTTTACAAGGCTTTAGTTAGAAATAAAAATAGCTCAGTATGATTAACTGCTACATGCTATGTTTACATACAATTCTTATTTCCCTTTGAAGTAATTTGTAAGGATTCTGGTCTATCTCCATCCTTGGTTTAGAACTGAAAAGGATAAAGCAAAGAATTATGGAAAAGGCTGTCAATGAAAATCCCAAAGCATATGTTATTGTATATGTTTAAGAGAGAAATGAAGAAGTAAAAGTATCTTTCCTGTTCTGTTTTTTCAGGTTTCAACTTTATGCCCTAAAAAAAGCAAAAATCAAAGAATTACATTACAGACTCTCAATGTGAAAGTGTCAAAACACAGATGCCAGTGTGGTTCTAAGTGAGTAGGGTCAGAGGGGAGGGAAGGAGTGCCTTGGTTTTGTCATTCTTTCCAAGTGCCTGGTTGATGAGTAAGTGCTTATGCCCAAGAGAAGGACCTGCAACCTTTCAGCCAATAGGCAGCCCTGGTGGGACTAGTCTCCCCAGACCTGTTACCCAACAAAGCTGGAGAGTCCCCCTTCAAGCACAAGTAGAACAAAGCTTCAGGGCAGTTCCCACAGGTCGGTTTGGTTGTGTTTTGTTCCTGCAACTGTCCAGGTAAAAAGGAAGGGAATGAAGAAACAAATGGGTGGTGGAGAATCCTTCATCACCATTTTTCTTGTCCTGTTCGGTGGTAAATGACTGGTCACTGTTGGTGGCTCCTTCCATTTAATACTTTTATGTCCCAGGGAAAACACTGTCAGTGAGACACACAAGTATAATCAGTTTCTTTTTCAGTGATCCATTATGATATTCTGACAGTACCCAGAATGGCTTGCCAATAATGGTTATAGTTTTATTTAAAAAAGAAAGTGTGTAGGGAGAATTTGTATGGACGATGTGAGGTAGGAGTTTAAATGGGGGCAAGAGTTGTCTTGGATAGTGGGGAAGTCAGGAAGGAACATAAACAGGTAAACTACAGAAAATGTAATGAAGTAAAATCATAAAGTACTGAGACACTATGGCAATACATGCTTACATATTAAGCAATATATCACCAAAGGGAAAATAAAACAAAAAGATAATAGTATGAATTGCTGAAATGACTCAAAATTTGATGGTTTATATGGTCTTTTTCTTTTTTAAAATCTATTCAGGAAAAACTACAAACATAAATTTACTTGTCTAAGAAACTTTTTATTTGGTTTCTAGGTGCAACAAAAATTTGAGCTTTTAAGTTTTGCTTTTCAGATTGAGGACATAAGGAGGCCTTAAGGAGTAGAAGTATTATTGCTTTTGAGAAAAAAAATTGGCATTGTGACAACTAAGGTTGGGTTGAAAATAACATTACACATTCTGTGTGTATAGGACACAATGATATCTGATAGAACAAAGGCTAGTGTAAAAGTATGCTTTTATGATTAGGTGGATATAGGCTGTATGGTGGCTCAGCCAGTACCTGAGGCCTTTCCTCCAGCCCAATCTCTCCTTCTCTGCAAGCCCACAGCTTTTTATTATCATCTCCCAGGCCACCTACCATGTGTCCTACACAATCCCTACTAAGTGTCTTGAGGCCTGAGACCACGTTTTAGGTTACATTCCCTAGAAACAGCGCTTATGACAGAACTTCATGTGCCTGTGATATATTCAGGGAGCTCTTTCAGGAGGCGTCTGTAGGGTAGTGAGGGCAGTAGGATAGGGCAGGGGTAGGCTGTGACTTCCCCTAGACCTTCTCAAGATCTGGAGAATAAATTGTACTGCAAAGTTGTCCTGCTTTGAGACAAAGGAGCAAGACTTTTTATACCCTTCGCCAAGGTTCCTGACCTCAGATGAAGGTATCTTAACTCTGGGCAAGATGGCTTCCATTACTCAAGTTTAATCCTCCAGACAAGGTTGCAGGGGTGAGCATTCAGCCAAAGCAAAGGCAGAATTTGGGGGGACAAACACATCAAAAAACGAGTAAAAGGGATTCTGAGCAATCTGGGTGAGTTACCAATATCTTCTGTTTCAGGTTAGCTGGGAATTAGCATAATGCTTCCAGAATTCTGGAGCAGAATTAACTGAAATACAAGCAGTCCTGGGACAGCCTATGGTCTAGGGTGAGGGTTCACTTAGCAGGAACCAGTGTGGACTAATCAAGGTCTAGGACCAGATGATAATAATGAGTAACCACGATAATAACTAATACTTGTCTCGTGTTTATTGCATCCACATACTGTTTTAAGTCCTTTATTTAAATAAAAATATTTATTCCTCACCATGATTCAAAGAGGTCAGTATTGACCTTATTTCCAATCACAGATGAAGACATTAATTTACAGATGAAGAAGAGGACATTCACAAAGAGGTTACATAACTTTACTGAGGTTAAAAAGCAAGCAGGTGATCAAACTTAGTTTTAAATCTAGGCAGTCTCTACTTGGTGTGCCTGTGCTCTTTATGGTCTCTCTGTATCACTGTTGCCTCCCTGATCCAGAATTTCACTATCACCGCGCAAAATGGGGATGGGGTGTGTATTAGTTTCCCATTGCTGCTGTAACAATTACCACAAACTTCATTGCTGAAAACAATACAAGGTTATGATTTTATTGTTCTGAAGTTCAGAAGTCTGCAATGGGTTTCAATGGACTAAAATCAAGGTATTGACTCAGCTGGAGTCCTTTCAAAGGCTTTAAGGGAGAATCCATTTCTTTGCCTTTTTCAGCTTCTAGAAGCCTCCTACATTTCTTGGTTTGTGGCCCCTTCCGCTTTCTTCAAAGCCGTAAGTGTAGCACCTGCAAATCTCTCTCTTTCACTCTGACTTCCCAGCCTCCCTCTCACTTACATGGACCCTTGGTGCTTACATTGGGCCACCCAGATACTCTGGCATACTCTCCCACTTCAAAATTCTTAACCTAATCACATTTGTAAAGTCCCTAGAAGGTAATATATCACAGTTTCTGGGAGTTAGGAAGTGGACATCTTTGGGGAGGTCATTATTCTGCCTACCAGGTGGCAAGGAGTTGTCTCAGATTCAGTTTTAGCCACCTAAACTAGCAGAAGGAAGGTTCAAAGTATATTTTAATTTTAATTATGAAAGAATCAAGTCACATTTCTTTCACACCTGAGTTTGTAAACTGAGATTCACATCTGGTACCATGGCTTGTATACACATCTTATAACTCACATTTATTCATTCATTCATTTAACAAACATTTATTTAACTCCTGCCATGGACTTTTACATGAGAGAGACATGATCTTCTAGCCATTTTACATTTTGAGCTCAACTTGTTAGGGTCCAGGCTACTCCAACTGGTACAACTAAGTTTGAGAACATGAGTTTAAATGTGAGCGCTAGAGGGTAGCTTACTCATGTCAAGATTACTCCAAGTCTAGTAGATTCCTTGTTATTTGGGTTAGATCATCTGTAATATTTCTAAATTGTGGTAAAATACACATAACATAAAATTTATCACCTTAACCATTTCTAAGGGTACAGTGCAGTAGTGTTAAGTATATTTACGTATTTGTGAAATAAATTTCCAGAACTTTTTATCTTGCAAAACAAACTCTATGCCCATTAAACAGCAACTCTTCATTTTCTCATTTCCTCAGGCCCTGGGAACCACCATTCTACATTCTGATTTTATGAATTTACCTACTCTAGGTAATCAAATCTCATCTAAGTGGAATACAGAATTTGCCTTTTTGTGGCTGGCTTATTTTACTTACATAATGTCCTCCACATTCATACACATTGTAGCATGTGTCATTCTTCTTTTCCTTTTTGGGACTGAAGAATATTGCATTGTATGCATAAATCACTTTTTGGTTATCCATGCATCTGTCAGTGGGCATTTGGGTTGCTTATCTGTAGTTCTCTCAGAATCTGGGAGCCTTCTCTACAAAAGGAGACCCTCACAGTTCATATTTTATTTAGTTCAGCTCTTCGTTTCTCTGTGTTCTACTGACTCTGCCCACCAACTGCATTCTAATTCTGAAACAACACATCCAGGTATTTAGAGGATAGTGAATCAAAGTATGTGCAGATACAAAATAATATTTTAAAAAAGCACTTGAAGATTTGCTTGTACATTTCCCCCATATTTTGGTGCTCAATGTATTAAAAAAATGTACAAAAAATCAGTTGAAAATAAGAGTAGTGAAGGGCAGTACTATAAGATGTAAAGTCTTAATTCAACATCAAAACACACAAAATTAAACTGATTACTCAAAATTTTTGCCTCATGCTGAAGAATAGAATAGAATTTATAGCTCTGTTATGTTTACACATAGCTTTTTGGTCTATTACCTAAAGTAGAAGGCCCATAATTTACACATCTTATCTTTTATAAAGAGGTTTTTAAGCTTTACAGAAAAAGAAAGTTTTAAAAGCCAGTTTAGGTCAGAAGTTAGAGGTGTTCAGTCAACTCAGCAATTAATAAAGCTTGGATTTTTTCTGTATTTCAAAAAACAACTATAACACTCTACTTTTGGTATACATTCTACAGAAACACTAGCAAAAGTACACAAGGTTGTATGAACAAAGGTGTTCACTGGGTTGTTGTTTGTATAAAGAGAATAGAAATATCCTAAATATACAACAATAGGAGAATGTTTACAAATTGTGGTACATCCATACTACAAAATAATGTGTGTTCATCTACAAGAATATCGTAGATCAAGATAGCCCCACCTGGAAATATCTCCAAACATATTGTTAAATTAAATAAAAGCAAGCCATAGATTAATACATATAATATTCATTTATTCAATCCACATTTGTTGAGAGTCAACTACCTAATAGCCAGTTGTGAGGATTAATGAGTTATAACTCATGCAAAACTTACTTAGAACACAGCCTGGCACATATTGTGTTCCAAAAATGTTAGTTATTTTACTAGATGATATCCTGCTTATATAAGCAGAATAATGAAATAAGCAGAATTACCTCCAAGAATAAGTCTCCAAGACATTATTCTTCCACTTCCTTTAGTAACAGTCCCTGGTAAAACTGTGGGATTGACTCTATCATTCCCTTACCCACTTTGCAGAACTGCTTTTCCTTTGACTTCTAGAAGACTTGGGCTACAGTACTTCCATTCCTTCATGTCCCATCTTCCCAGTGTACTCAGGATGCCTGATGTGGCCCTCATGCAGACCTACCATCTTTGGGCAAAAGATGAACTATCTGTCCTGTGTCCCATTTCTATAAAATCCTGACTGAATTATTAGCTAATTTAAAAAGATAGTTAATATCAGATCTATAAGTCTTTGCAAAGGATACTCATTTTTCATAATGATGTCTCTATTTAGCAGTGTGATTGAAAACACTCTCCTCTTATGGCATAGAGGTCAGATATCTACCATTCTTGGATAGGGTTTGTAATCTGGGCTCTGGAGTCCTGTGACCTGGCTTGGAAGCCCAAATCCACCACTTGCTTTTTGCTCTAACATGGATTACTTACTTTTCCAAATTAGAATTTCTTCATTTGTAAATTGAGGATAAGATGAACTTTTTAAAGGTCACTGGGAAGATTAAGAAAGTAGATGTAAAGCACTACGCATAGTGTGGGGCATGGAGGGTACCCACCAATTGGTAGAGGTACGGCTGTCTGGATAAATGAGTAGATATCTAGATAGTTCAGGCGTTTGGGTCACTCACTCATTAGTATGTATTTTGGTCTCAGCTCCTTATTACAGCTGTGAGCATCTTAAAGATGAGGCCCTGCTTGTACTTAAAAAATGTTCTCCAAAGCTAAGGTTTCCATATTTTTCAAGAAATCTTTTCTATCCTCTTTGAAAGACTATGATCTGAACCATGCATCTTCTTTCTGGATTGGACAGTATGGCCAACAGAATAACACAGAAGTTAAAATTATGTTCTCTAGAGTCCAACAGACATAATTCTGCCCCAAACTCATTGTGTGGTCTTAGGTAGATTATTTAACCCCAGTGTGACAAAGTTTTCTAGTATGTGTGTGAGACTAGTAGAAATTTCTAGCTCTTAAGTATTGGTATGAGAATTAAACAAGATTGAGTGTATAAAAGATGTAGCAGAGTGCCTGGCATGTAATAAATGTTACATGCTAGAAAACTTAATCCTAATGCTAGGCATATAGTTCTCATTCCTTCATTGGACAATTACCTTAAGAGTGCAAACTATACCAGTACAAACTGTGATAGACACTGTAGAATATACTTCATAAAGATAAATGAGTGTGCTTCTGAAATTATGTTTTTCACTTAATGATGAAGGAGACAAATACATAGACAATGTGCTGAATTAAGTAATAGGAGGATAAAAGGAAATCAACACATTTTCTGGATGAATTGAATGGCATCAATGTACCCACTGGAGAGGCTGACTCATCATTTTCATTTCCTCCCACATTATGAAAGCACATTTTGTTTAGGGCTGGGGAAAATACCTTTACTGACTCTTAACAGAGGCTCCCCGGGAGGGCTTTCAGGGCAAGTGGGAGGAAAATGTGACATCATGACACAGGAAAAGATGTTCTGGAACAGGCAGAACTCTGTGGTTACTCTCTGAACCCCTATGCTGGCAATGGTTGCTTTGCCTGGATTGGGGCATGCTCTCATTCATTCACTCATTCAGCTAACTGTATCTGAATGTTCTCTGAGCCAATCGCTATTTAGTGTGGGTGGTTGGGCTCCGGCATACACATGTGCATCCCCTGAATGTTTCATGTTCACAAACACTCAATATCTTCTGTCAACTATTTCCTTTTTTGAAGGTTTGTATATCTTCTATGTTTATATACTATGATGCTATAGACAAACTTTCATGTGTAGAGAAGAGAGCATATGATTTGAGTCACACATCTTAGATTTTCATCACAATTCTGCCTTCGATGTCACTTTAACTTTATGGGTTATCCTTCTCTCATCCGTAACATAAGGATGATATCACTGGCTCTGTGTACCTCACAAGCTTATTTCAGGATAACCCATAAAGTTAAAAGAAGGAAGCGCATTCCAAAATAACTATTATGTGTGTATATTTAAGTAGATGTTTTCATTGCTATTACTATAAAGACTACCTTTTACATTTGTGATTGTTTCTTTTCTTAAACAACAGAAAGATAAGTGAAAAATTACTGGAGAAAGGATCCTGATTTGCCAGTTATTGGTCAATATATACATTTAAATACATTAAAAATACCTTGTACAAAGTGAGATGCTCTAAAATGTTCAAGGGGATGCACCTAGAGTTTAAAAGTGCAATGACTGTTTTGCAAGTCAATGACAGGCATTGCATAGAAGCTTTGTCATTTTCATCACTTTATCACAAATGTTAAATGGGAACATTGATTAAAGACATTCTGAATATGTTGTTTTAATAAAGCAGAAGACAGCTGGCCTCTTAACCAGACAGGAGGACATGAGTGGATGGTGACTTTGATCTTTGAAGAAATTTATACAGAGGCATTAGAAAGGAAGAAGAGAAAGAAGCAACAACATTAAGGAAAGAAACATCAGTTAATTAGGAGCCAGGGCAAGAAATAGATTCCAAGTCTCATCCTCAGTGTCCAGGGAAGTGGATCTCAATGACATCAAAAAAGCACTATATTGAGCTCTATTAATATTTTGTTGATACTGGAATTTTAATTCTAGTAACCTTGAGATCTTTATTTTCAAGAAAGGATGGGTCAGATTATTTTACATGTTTGTAATATTAAATTTGAGCATAAGATGGAATAATGAATTATCAGTAATCAGATCATTCTGAATTTTAATTTCTCTGCAGCATTCATACCAAGGCCAGACTTTCCCCAGGCTGCTCCCAGCCAAGGGCTGAGCACAGTGGCATCCAAGAGCCCTGGCAGTTCCTCCCCAATGCGGGACTCCTCTAACCAGAAAACTTTGCTTTGCGTTTCCCCCCATAACTCTGGTGAGTTTTTCTCAGAGCTGTGCTACAGTCTAAGTGTCCTCCTACTCAAGACTCATTCCTTTTTTCCTTTCACAGCTGTCAGACAAGCATCACTACCTGAGGGCTATGGCTATTACTCCTGCCCCCTCTCCCCTTTATCATATATCACCATCCAACCCCTGCCCCCTCCCTACGCAAATCTACTACTCTTCTAAGTTCACTTTGATATCTGCTTCTTGAACTGACACACATCCTTTTAGGTTTTTTGTGAAGATTAAATTAGACAATTCATGTTAGGTACTTGGCATGGTGTTGAATTCATAGCAAAACTGGTTGTTGAAATTTTGAGAAAGAACAAAGTTGGAGAAATCATGCAACTCAATTTTAAGGCTTACTATAATATAATGCTACAATTTTCAAGACAGGGGGGGTACTGGTGAAGAAATACAGACACATAGATCAATGGAACAGAATAGAGAGTCCAGAAATAGACTCACTAATATAGCCAATCGATTTTGACAAATGTGCAAATGCAATTCCATGGAAGAAAAAATAATGGTCTTTTAAAGAAGTTATGTTGGAATGATTGCACATAGTAAAAAACAAAACAAAACAAAACAAAACACAAACCATGACCTAACTTCACACTTTATATAAAAGTTAACTCAAAATAGATAAAAGATCTATATGTAAAACCTAAAAACTATGTAATTTTTAGGAGAAAACACAGGCGAAAATTGTAACTTGGGGTTAGTGGGTTAGTTCTTAGATATTACACAAAAGCAAGATCCATAAAAGAATACAATCATAAATGAGATTTTATCAAAACTAAAAACATTTTGTCAATGAAATACACTATTAAGAGAATGAAAAGACAGGCTAAAGATTGAGAGAAAATATTGGCAAATCAAATATTCCACAAATAACCTAGCTAGACTATGTAAGAACCCTCAAAACTCCACTGTAAGAAAACAAACAAATTAAAACAAGGGTACCCAACCCCTGTTAGGAACCAGGAGGTACAGCATGAGGTGAGCAGTAGGCAAACGAGTGAAGCTTCATCTGTATTTACAGATGCTCGCTATCACTCACATTACCACCTCAGCTCTGCCTTCTGTCAGATCAGCCACAGCATTAGATTAATTGTATAATTATTTCATTATATATTACAATATAATAGTAATAGAAAAAAGTCACAATAAATACAATGCACTTGAATCATTCCAAAACCATCCCCCTCAACCCCAGTCTATGGAAAAATTATCTTCCACGAAACCGGTCCCTGGTGCCAAAAAGATTGGGAACTGGTAAATTCAAACACAGGCAAAAGAGAAACTGATACTTCACCAAACAGTATATAAGGATGACAAAATAAGCACAAGAAAAGATGTTCAACATCATTAACCGTCAGGGAAATACAAACTGTGGTCAAATGAGGTATTATCACATGCCTACTACAATGGCTAAAGTAAAAAACACTGACGATACCAAGTGCTGATAAGAATGCAAAACAACTAGAGCTCTCATACGTAGCCGATGAGAATGCAAGAGTACAGCCACTCTGGAACTTTCTTATAAAGTTAAAGATAGACTTACCATATGACCCAGCTCTCCCTACTCCAGGGAATTTATCCTAGATTCATCCATTCTGATAAATCTTTTTTTTTTTTTTTAAATTCATTTTTATTGTTAGACTTATTGGGGTGACATCTGTTAGCAAGGATTACATAGGTTTCAGGCATACAATTCCACAGTGCATTGTCAACTTGATGCATAATAAGTTCACCACCTAATGTGACCCCTCTTAAAGGCATTATACTGAAAGGAGTCAGTCTCAAAGGTTATGTACAGAGTGATTCCATTCATGTGACATTCTCTAAAAGACAAAACAATAGTGACAGAGAACTGATCTGTGATCAGAAGAGGGGATGGGGGAACACAAGGGAATTTTCTGGAGAGTTTTCTAAAATCATCTGTATCCTGATTGTGGTGTTGATTACATAAATCCCTAAGTTTGTTAAAATTTGTAGCACTGTGCAACAACAAAGTTAATTTTATTGTCTGAAAATCTAAAACATAAAATTATTAACATTAGTCTTTGATGTTATAAATATTATTGTGACTGTTATGTAAGTAATAGTTGCCATTGATGATTGTCTAACTCTTAAGTATTCCTAGTTTTCACTTTCCACGCCCTGCTAAACCTCCCATCAAGCTTCTCCCTGATGTGTTCTAAAACCTCATTCAATCCAGTGTTACACTAGGAAGATTTTGCTCAGAAAATTGGTTCAGTAAAGGATAGCTATAAAACACTACGAAGACTGCACAGTCAATTTACTTGAAGTTGGTAATGATGACAAAGATGGTGATGATGCTGATTATTATAACAGCTTTCGGAAACTCTGGAGCGTTTTCTAAATGGCTCATACATGTGGGAAGAGCCTAACACTTTAACAATAACTCTTCCCATTGGCATGAAAGTCATGGCCCAAACTGTGATAAGGACTTCCTGGGGACTTCCCAGAGTGACACATCAGTGTGACATTAAAGGATTGAAGGATTCTTTTGGCTTCCTGGAAATACTGTCAATGGGTCTTCATAGGAGAGTGAAAGCTGCAGAAATAACTGGGAGGCTTGATTCATCTTTTTCCCCTTGCCACTTTCTAATCAAGCCCTGATGCTTCATCAGGCTGATAATTGGGCACTGTTTTCTACCAGGTGCCTCCTGGTAGCAGATGGTTGGCCCTAGGCAAGTGGTACAAAATAAGGCTGGTGGGGAGGTACCTGTGACACCAGTTGTATGTGGTAAGTGTAGCCGGTCAATCATCGTTTCCTATTTGGATTGTCAGGTTTTCTCCAAAGCCCGCTCACCTCACCACCACGCACAGGCCCACTCTGAGTTCAGAGTTCCTACACAAGGCTAATGATTCTCTGATGGAATACAGAATCTCACTAACTTTACTTATACAATAATTGGAATTTCATCCACAGTTTTTAAAAAAATTTCACCAAGGATAGAAATATGACTTTTGTGTGTACAGAATGGGTGTCCCCTTTGATGATATCATACTGTACAGCAGATGCCTAATATGCTTTCTTTGTATTTTCTCCAGAAGAGAAGTGTTCAACTGGCATAGAATAATAAAAATTAGCACTGGGTTATTTTTTATTTGTTTGTTAGAATTGGCAAAGAATAAGAAATGACCCTGTCCATGTTTTCACTCTTTAAGTTCACAGCTTGACTGGTCTAATACCCAGGTCCAGTCAGTGACTTCTCTCAACACACCCAGCCTCATGTTTTAATTTACTATTATTTAATGAAGTTCACTGATTTTCTATTGTAAAAGCAATATATACTCAATACAGAAAATACAGAAAAAAATGCAAGCAAGCAAGAGCTATTACCTGTAGTCTTAATATACCAATTTTCTGTAAGCAGCGTTTATTCCTACTTTTAAACAATGTTATGATGACATCAAATACAATATTCTATAGCTTACTTTTATCTTCACTTAGCATCTTACCAAGAACAGTCTCCTATCCATACCTGCAGTCCTCAGTTCAACAATTCTTGTCCCAAATAATAGTTTTAATGCTTTGTCATAAAAAATTCATGCCATCCCTGGCAGTCCCACTGCAAGATTCAATTCCTTACTCTGTTAAAACGTTTGTGCTCCCCCTGTCTCTGTCCCCTGCTTTAGGGAATTCCAAGGAGAATAAGAATCAATGATTACGTGGCATTTCCACTTCCGGTTAAAAGTTTTCAGACTAACAAACCTCACCCTCCCTCAAAGGGCCTCTTGGAATTCAAGTCTGTGTTTCTTAGAGAGCCTAGGTTGTGTCCACACAACACCCTGGCATCCTTCTAGCACCTTTCCAACACAGAGAGGAGATATGCATCTGAGTCTGGTGTTCCCATCCTTATTAATGCCTAATTTCTTCTCTGCCACAGTTTAGAGATCTGTTTTCTAAAGCTTCCTCGTGTTTCCTAGAATAACCATGAAAAACAAATGTCCATTAACTACAATCTTTCAAATTTGCTTCCTGGGAACTAATGACAACAGAGGATTCCTGCCTCTTCACACTTTCAGAAATGATATTAATGTTTAGAATCGCGTTCATACCTGCACTCCTGAATTAAGCAAGAATAAAATTATAAAACTTTACTGCACATTCAAAGACAATGCAGAAAAATATGTCACATCCTGAATTTACAAAGAAGGATCTGAAAGAATCTTCAAGGCCCAACCTAAGCACTCTCCTTTAGGGAAGGCTTCCTGGAAGAGGTGATATCAGAGCCAAAGCATAAAGGATGAGTAGGGTCAACCAGGGTTGGGCAGGGACAGAGAGTGGGACCACCTTGGCAAAGAGTTGGTATGAGCAAAGGCACAGAAGCAAGATGTGGGAAGGTGAATCTATTTAGTGTTCTGCTATAAAAAAATAAATTGTCATAAGGCTGTCATCCAAAAAACCCTAACAGTTCTCGATGCCTAAACTATGTCCTGAGCTATGCTTGCTTATAGGAACTGAAAAGGGTTCCTGACGATAAAATGAAGAAGACTGAGCCCAAAAACCAAGATAGCAATGGGGCATGACGTGCATAAACAACTGTGTGCAAGAGGGCCAAGTGCAACAGAATAACTACACGTGCCTAAAAATATTTAATCACTCTGACCACAGCCTATAAATACAGAAGGCTCCTTCCCAGGCCCAGCTGGGGAGGAGGTGTTTTTGAGCATGAGCTTACCCTTCTCTGTTCCTTGGCCAAAGATGAAAGTTTCTGCTTTGCTTTACCCAACTGGGTATCGTTGCACGGCGCGCATAGCATTAGGCAGGACTTTTGGTTTGGGTCCCTCATCCAGAAGATTGGATAACAGAGTACAAGATGGTGTAGGGGGCAGAGGAAGAGTGGTAAAAAATGAGACTGGAATGCTAGAGAAGGAACAAATATCTGAGAAAAACACAAACCAGTCTGGGCTAAATGCAAAATGTTACATTCTGGTGGACTTCTTTGATCTAGGACTTCTTTGATCTAGTGAGTGTCCACTTGTCACAATTTTTCACAATATTAAAATCACTATATATAACCTGAAATATAAACAAATTTTCTTTAGCAATTTGTACTCCTGAAGTTTCTTTGCCCCCATGAGAATTATCTCCAATTATTTTATATCTTTTCTTGATGTAGACTTTTATGTAAGTTTAGATCATTTGAGAATTTCACCCTAGCAGCAGGAAGTAAGCTTATATTTGAATTATGATATATGTGTACATATCTATACATGGTGTGTGTGTGTGTGTAAGGTGGCGCCTTTGAACTTTGCTTTACCATTGATCTTCATTTCCTAAAGACGTTTCCATATCTCAGTTGACTTGGCACATGTCATTCTCTATGCCTGAATGGCTTCCCCACCTGATAATTTCTCATGTATTTCAAACCCAGCACCCTCTCCTTGAAGCCCTTCACAGTGGCCCTTGGCAGTGCCAATAGTTCTGTCTGGGCTCCCAGAGCATTTTATATTACTTGCAGTACTTAAGATAGTAGTTCTCAACTGTGGTTGTACTTTAAAATCATTGGGGTCACTTTGCGAAAATACCCTTTGTTGGGCTTTATCCGTAGAAATTTTGATATCGTTGGTCTGGGGGTGGGTACCAGGAATCAATATTTTTGGAAAGCTCTCCAGGTGGTTCAAATGTGAATCAAGATTGAGAATCACTACTTATCTAATGCTGGTTTAGCTTTATCCCACAAATTTTGAAACATTGTAGTTTCATTTTCATTCAGTTCAAAATATTTTTTTATTTCCCTTGAGGCTTACTCTTTGATCCATGGATTATTTAGAAGTGCATTCTTTAATTTCCAAATATTTGGATATTTTCAATTATATGTACTCATATGTTATTGATTTTTAGTTTAACTCCATTATGGTCAGAAAACTTATGTTGTATAATTTAAATTCTGTTAAATTTGTTGAGGTTTGCATTAGTATCTAGAATATGGGTCTGTTTTGGTGAATGTTCCATGTGCACTTGAAAACCATTTGCATCCTTCTGTGGTTGGATTGAATGTTGTATAAATTATCAGTTTGATGTAGTTGGTTAATGTTGTTGTTCAATCTACTATATCCTTTCGGATTATTTTTTGTCTATTTGTTGTCTGAATTACTGAGAGAAGAGTATCAAAGTTCCTCACTATGATTGTGTATTATTCCATTATTCCTTTTGGCACTATCAGATTTGGCTTTACATATTTTGAAACTGTTGTTAGTCGCCCATACATTTAGACCTGTTATGTCTGCTTGGTAAATTGACCCTTTTATCATTCTGTAATGTCCGTCTTTATCCCTAGTAACTTTCATTACTCTGACATTTATTTTGCCTTATATTAAAGTAGTCATTCTAGCTATCTTTATATTAATTTTCAGTTGGTATACCTTTCCCATCCATTTACTTTTAACTTACGTATACCATTATATTTAAAGCGGGTTTCCTGTGGAAAACAAACAGCTGAGACTTGCTCTGTTATTATGACAATATCTTTCTTCTAATTCACGTATTTGGACTATTTAAATTTTCTGTAATTATTGACATATTTGGATTACATATACCACTTTATTATTTGTTTTCTATTTATTCCCTATTTTTGTTCATGATCTTTCCCCTCTCCTGCTGTCTTTTACATTATTTGCGTATTTTTCAGTATTCCATCTTATTTTATCTACTGAGATTTTTACTGTATTTTATGTGCAGTTTTGTTAGTGGTTGCTCTTGGGGCTGCAATATAAGACTTAACAGTCACAGTCTAATTAAAATAAATATTTTAGCATTTCATGTGGAGTTTAGAAAAATCATCTTCATATAAGTATCTTTTCTCTCCCCCTTTCATGTTATAGTTTTCATATGTATAACATTTATATGCGTTGGAAACCCTATCAGATACACACACACACACACACACACACACACACACACATACGAGTATATACAGGGGTGCCAAAAACATGTATACACATTTTAAGAGATGTTATCTATGTATTATTTTTCGAAGTTGAATCGCATTACAGTAGCAGCGTGTAGTATGATGTTTGCTCAAAAAATGGCATTAATCAAATGAATGTTACCATCACCATGCAACAGGCAGGACAGTCAAAGACAATGGTGGAAGCATGATTATTGTTCGAGAAGTGCAAGACCATTTTGAAGTGGTCTTTGAAAATTGAGAACGTTGTTTGAGTTTTCCCACTTTCTCCTGACTTCTACACCCCTTGACTTCTACCAATGGAGGACCTTAAAAGGTGTGGTGTACCATAGAAAACCAGCTTCACTGGCACTACTTTGGTAAGAAATTGAAATAGCACGTGCAGCAATGTAAGTGGACACTTTGGTAAGTGTTGCTCACGTGGTAGTTTGCCATAATCAGAAGTGTCTGGACACTGATGGTAACCTCTGTAATTGAGCACCTCTGTAATTGCAGAAGTCAAACATCACTTGTATTCATAGTTTGTTATCAGTATATATTGAGTATTGCAATTTTAATACAGTTTTTCTCTTTCTTAAAATGTGTATTCATATTTTGGCCCCCTCTGTGTGTTTGTGGGTGTGAGTGTGTGTATTAAATTTCACAGTCCATTCTATTTACCTAGATATATGTATTCACCATTTCTGTTGCTATTCCTTCCTTCACGAAGTTTAAAGTTTCCCTCTGATATCATTTTTTTTCCATCTAAATCACTGCCTTTATCATTTCTTTTAGAGCAGGTCTGCTGGCAACAAATACTCAGTTTTTTTCTCTTGAGAATGTCTTTATTTTGTATTAATTCCTCAAGAATATTTGCACTATATATGATGTGTGATAAAAAAAATACAATGAATTTTTAAGTAAAAAAAATTGATGAGAGTAAAAGACACATTGCCATTAATCCCTTCAAAATACTACCCCTCACTTCTAATACACTTACCTCATTTCTTGCCACTTTTTCAAGAAATGCTGGAAGTCCTCTTTCATGTCTTTAGTTGCACTGTCGTGGCTGCCTTGATGTCCTGAATCAATTCAAAATGCTTACCTTTCATAGTCACTTTGACTTTGGAGAAAAGCCAGAAATCACATGGTGCCAGATTCAGTGAATGAGGTGGATGAGGACACACTGTCATGTTTTTATTTGACAGAAATTTATGTTAATGCATTGTTCATGATCCATGATTTACAGCACACTTTAAAACACACCAATGATGCAATGTAGAATTGTACACCTGGAACCTATGTAATTTTTGCTAACAAATGTCACCTCAATAAACTTAATAATTAAAAAAAAAAAACTCCTCTCAACTGTAACTCACAACTGACTGACTGCACTGAACAAGTTGCTATTACCAAGGTTCAATGTGCCACCTCCCATATCAAAGATCCCTGCCTTTCCATTGGGTGGCACTTTGCAGCCACATTTACATCACTGTGTTTTTTTAAAAATCACACCTCATACAGAATTCTAGGTTGACTATTCTTTTATTTCAGCACTTTAAAAGTGTTGTGTGGCTTCCTTCTGGCCTCCATGGTTTCTGATGAGAAACTTATAGCCATTAAATTACTGGTCCTCTACACATAAAGTGTCGTTTTCCTGTGGCTTCTTTCAAAAAAATTTTCTTCTATTTTTAGTGTTCTGCAGCTTGACTGTGATATGTGTGGGCATAGATTTTTTTTTTAAGTTTATCCTGTTTGGACCTTCTTGAATCTGTAAATTTATGTCTGTCATCAAATTTGGAAACTTTTCAGCCATTATTTCTTCAAATATATACACATACGCTCTTTTTCCTGTCTTTCTTAACTACAGAAGCTTTTAGTATTTTCCTATGGATCCCTGAAGTTCTGTTCATTTTATTTTCAAGCTTTTCTCTCTTTCTTGTTTGATTGGCTAATTTTCTGTTTTTAAGCAGCATCTTACTATAATTGTAATAAATAAATGAGAGTGGATTTGTCTGAATGGCAGAATTGGCCTCTAGGACATTATGACTCTGAGTATGGAATATAAAAGTCACTCCCCTGTATCACACTTAGACTTTGAAGAACTTAGAAATAACCACTGAAAATACAGTTTTTTCTTATTGATTCTTGTAGATCTGTCATGTGTTTATTATTTCAACAAATTTTGTCACACTTCAATCAGTTTCTCATTCTGCACACGGAAATTTAACCCATTTATTCTGTTATTTTTACTAAAAGAGGAAAGACAAGAGGGTGTCCTGCATTTTGACAGACTACCACCCTCAGATTCTCACCTAGGTTTACTAAAGGACAGAAACAAGATTAATCTTGGGCAATGTTCATTGGAATCCTAAAGTTTCTTTTGTCAGCCATTCCTTGCATGCCTGAAAAGGGTTGCTTAGAAGGAGGCAAAGTTGAGGAGCAGAGAGTCTATGCACAAGAATGTCAAGCTGGGCAATGATGTGGTGATTTGATATCTTGTTCCCAATAACTCATTACCAAGCCAAGTTTGATGGCTTTCTGACACATTGCTGTATGAGTAACATCCCAACACAATAATGTTATAGATTAAATTAAAAAAAATATTTGTAGTGCTGTTTTATTTTAAGTTTGATGTTTAGAATATAATCTCCATTAGTTATTGGAGAAGAAAAACATAGTGGTACAGCCCCAGCTTCCATTGTCACTATCCCTGACTCTACACCTTGAAGTATAATGAGGTCACCTTGTGTAAGACTCAACAGCCTGCATCTCAGGTATTATACCAATACCAGTCTGTGTTATTTATGTGACTCTTTAATGGTAGTCAGGGGGCTAAAATAGTAGTTATTCCAACATCAGATAGGTAGATAATAGCCTTGTTGAGTGTTTATCCACTTCCCACAGTTGTGCAAGGTAAATCTTTCCCTGATAGAACTTACTTGATTTTTATCAGAATTCAAAATTTTTATTTTATGTTATCTTTTTAAATTTTTGCTCAGTATTGCGTTCTGAGTAATTTGATCATATCGAACTTCCAATTCTCTAATTCTTCCTGTATCTAGGTTAGTCTTTTAAAACATTTACCATTGTATTCTCCCCTAATATTAATGACTAGCTACTATCTACTCTACAAAGTACAGAGAAGTCTTTACTAAATATTTATTTATTATTTCAAAACAGAAAAATGTAATGTGACAACCTTACTAACAACCAAATTACATAGTATTAAAACAACTATGTAACGGTCTCTTTTTTTCTTTTTTAGGAGACTAGTCAATGCTAGCAAACATGTATGAGAAATAGATATTTGCATATATTTCAGGTGTTGAATAAATTACCACAACATTAAGAAGCAATTTAAAAAATACATATCAAGAAACTTTATCCAG